>OX411307.1:177675797-177811736 GCA_948150685.1 Rhaphigaster nebulosa
AAAGTTTACAAAAGAAACAAGTAGGTAAACACTAGCTCCTAAAATTCTTGGAATAGTATTTCTCAGTGGTCTTGGCTATGACAAAAACATCTCCCAAGAATAAGAGATTATTGTTGTAAAGTTGGATTCCCACTCGGTCTACAGCCTTCCAATATTATGTCTGGCTTGGCAGTGGTTAGTGCTTATTTCATTATTTAGTGTTTCATCTATTACCTATTAGTGGCAATTTCATCATATAACAACTTAAAAAAGATAGTTATTTATTTTTAAAAATACCGAAAGAATACATATACTTTTGCTAATTTATCTTCAAACATTCAAAAGTGAAAGTGTCTTGAAATTTCAGTGTCGATTTCGAGATTCCGTTAGTTAACTACTCATCATTTTATTTAAGTGCTTTAATTCTCTGTTTTACGTTATTTATTGTTAGCTTTAATGTAAACATAAACATAAATGGTATTTATTACCCATATAATTAATAATAATAATTTTTTTTTCATCCTTTGCACTATCTTGATGTAGAATTTTTTGGAAGGGTAATAGAAAGGCTAATAAGGGTAATATTCTGGTTTAATAAGATTAGTACGTTAGCACAGACCCTAGATGCAAATGCCATACAGTTCATCATAGCCAAAGGAGGCGCTGACTGCAACATTGTCAGGTGTGGATTAGAAAATACCTCTCATTCGACAGTAGTGGTAGTTGGCGAAGGCGTAGAACTGCTCGTGTTACTCGGCACTTACACAACGAGACACGAATGTGATCTTCATGAAGCTTGGACGAGACAACGGAGAAGGCACGCTGTACTCCTCCCAACAACTGCAGGCCCTGCCATTCTCTTAATCCTTGTTTTCATTCATTGTGATACCACTTCTGCAATTTACAGGACAAGTATCTTAAAGAAACAAAAAAACATTGCTATAGTGCTTTATGACACCACATCCACGTCCGGAGACATCGCTGAAGCTGGGGAACAAATGCTTCAACTAATGTATCAGGTCACATCCCACGAGCATGACCTCAATCATCACAGGTACATTTCATTGTGATTTTTATGCACTAACTTCGTTGAAGCATGATAAAAAAGCTGTTTGATAAATAAATATTCTATTCTATTTTATTTTGTCCCATTCACAGGCATATGTGCTTTGTCAAATCCTTAGCCTAGATGAAAGCAAACGTCTTCATTGTCATTTACAAAAGATGCTGCTCTACATTACTGGTGCATAGTGTTTCTACCGATCCAACTGTGTGAAATGAATCTCGAACTTGAATGTTGGGGTTGGACAAGAGAAAATGGGGAATATCTGGCTCCTATTAAGATCAAAGCCCCTATTGCACCTGATAGCATTCCCAACGCCATACATTGTCGTTGTACCACAGGCTGCGGTATGAGATGGCCACGGCGCACAATGGTCAAAAACCGGCCTTTTTGCGAAAAAAAACTAAGCCTCTCATCTTGTCTTTGTCTGAATAACACTACAAGAGGATTGTTATCTGTTTTATTTAACACTGAATCGAATGCAGCAAACCCCAATTCAACAGAAGTTAAACATTACTAGATATAATTCAAAAGAGATGGAAATAATTGGGTTAAGAAAAGAGACAGTACAAAAAAAATTATATGAATATTTATAAAATATAATTATACTAAAGAATAAACATTTAAAAACTTTTAACATATTATTAATATATCTTTTTATATTTTATACAATTAAATATAAAACATAGTTTAATATCAATAAAATAAAATATAATTAAAATAAAACATAATTTTGCACAACTATATTAATTACATCTCGGAGTTCGAGAATATGTGTTTTTTGGTTTGTCTTTTATTTATTAACAAAAGCATCCGATGCCACATCAAACATGTTAATGACATCCTCATTGGTAGCGACCATGCTGAAATTTCGGTAACGCTCTATTATGATACTCTCAATATTTTTTTTTCATACATTCCTGAGTTTTTTTCCGGAAGCATCCCACTATGTTAAATAGCGACTGAAATTATAATGCTTATAAGCAGGAGAATCTTGTGGATGTTATTTGGCCTGTTACACCATCTATGTAGTAGTTGTATATAGTATATGTGGTTAGTGTATATAGTATATATAGTTGGTATATATAGTTAAGCAGTTTCCTGGAAATAAAATTGTGAGACGGACTGTAGAAATATATTTTTGGAGCTTTTAGCATTTTTTCATTTATTATTTTTTCGTTTTAATGAAAAATTTGAGGAGGCAAAGTTGAAATTTACAATCAGCATCCCAAAAAAACATTAATATTAGAAAATATTCAAATTAATGGTTTCAAGCAATGAGTAAAAAAGAAAAAAAATACGTTTTTTTTTTGCATATTTTTGATACTTTTAGATAATATTTGAGGGGTAGAAAAGGTGAAGTTCGTAATCAGCACCCTAATGAACATAAATGAGCAAATTTTCAGAACTCCAAAACTTTCCACCGAGATCCCTTTCTTGGCAGGTTCAGTCGGAATAATGCTTTTTCGAATTAAAATCAAAATACCAACTAAGTTCGTAAATTTACGCAGCTGGATACTATTTTCTCACGTAAAGAAGCCTAATAATCTGTTAAGAGAAACAAGTTAGAACACTGCGCTCAATAGATGCACACTTTAAAAAAAAGTTATTTAAACAAATCAAAAAAAGTACAAGAACACATAGAAAAAGCCCTTTAACCACCCACAAGTGTCATATATACCAAATAGATGTCCCAAAAGTATCATTGCATATTTATAGATAAATTAGTAGATATGAAGTGACTCAGAATTTTGACATCAAATTCCATAGTTCAGAGTATGATTTATGATAGATACGAGTTTGAGCGAAACAAATACATCTGTGAAAATGCCATTTTCCCATGGGCATGTGAACTATTCTAAAATAATGTGACATACTTGTATTGGCATTTTTATAGGGTTGCGATTCATGTTTTTTTTCCTGGTTTTTGACCACTGTGCGGCGCTTCCACTAACAGTACTCCCGTTCTAGAGGAGTTGGAAAAGTTGGAAGCTGAGGAGTATGAACAGCTTGAAATGTTAGATACGACGAAAGGGTGAACAGAAATTAGGTTGTGTAGAACTCTTTTTTATTAATGCATTGTTAGCTAGCTACTTAAAGTATTTGGTTAATAAAACAATTGTAATATAATATATATAATAAATACGTAATATAATAGATATAATAAATACGCTCCAAAATTCAACTTTACAAATATCTAAAATTAATAAAAACCGCTAAAATTTACAATCCTAAATTTCAAATCATAAGACACGTTTCTTTTACAATAATTGTGACTACCGATAACTGTTAGTTTGGTAAAATAGCGTGACAAAATTTCAGTGGGGAAAGAAGTGCAATCAAAATCTGATGAAGATTCGACAACGGTCACCACAGGATCTTGCGTTGTTATCTGCAGCAGGGCAGGACAGGATTCCCCCCACCAAGCACCGCCTCTTATCTGCTGCAAGGTCAGTATCGAAGCCGACTACTGTTTATTTTGATCGTATTAGATTATTACTTTGTATTGCTTATTGCGCACTTATTAGATAAATTTATTTTCATTCTTATTATATATATTTTTTTTTACTTTTGTTATATATACTTATGCTTTTTTATTTTTTACATGATATGCCTTATGGCCAGAAACAATGATTATATTTTTGTTCATGTTTGTTATTGTAAAGAGACTTTGTCCCAGAATAAGGTAATTTTTTTTTTATCTATTACATGCACTCTTCTTCTTGTTGTCCCAAACGAACAAGATAGTTTAGACAAATATTTTCTCCCACCCCTAAAAGAATTAGTAGTAATTCTTCACCGGTGGCACTTAAGGAGTACTGAGAAATTAAAAAAAAAAATCGAAAAAATGTAACTCAGATCTCCTAAAGTAACTGAGGGCTATAGCGGCTCAAACCAATAATTGCTCATTTCGATTCAACAAATGTTTAAGACAGAAATGGCAACGCTGTCAACGAAACAAGGCTGTGAGCTGGTCTCATCAAATATTAACAAATAGGTAGAAGAAGTAGGAAAACAAGAAATAGGCGCTCTGAAAAATGAAAATAAAGAACTGACCACTAAATTCGAGAAACCTGAATTGAGTACTAGAAAAAATAATTTATAGTTCTTTAGGGCTCCTTCATTTATCGAAGGTCCAGTAACAATAATAAAAGAACAATGTTAAAATATACTGGGTATAGAACAAATATGGATTAGTCGCGTATTTAAAATAGGAAAACCATCAGAGGCGGATTAACCAAACATGTTTAGGTGGGGCCTGTAGCAAATGTTACCAGGGGACTTTGGTTTTGTATGATATTAAAATTGTACATCTTTTACGAACTTTTCGCGATTAAATACGAGAAAATCTACAGGTAACATTAGAGAAATCAATATCTCATAGTAAGTTATATTCAATATTTATTTAGGTATCGATATTGACCCATCATGCTCCTTACATCACTTTAATGCCGAACAAAATTCTCCGCTGCCGTTAGTAGAAGAAGTTGTTGGGTCATTCACCAATATCGTTGGAGTACACTTTACTTTCGTTTTGTTTTTGACTTGTGGATACTGGTACTGGTATTGGTGGGGGGAACAAATCCGGCAAGTGGGTCTTATCGTCCTTTTTGCCATCCCCTGACGGCTACTTTTACGTCACCACCGCGTACGAACCAGAGTGGGAGTGTCAAGATTCTTTGTGATCCCGTGAATATTTTGAAACATTTTGAGCTCAAAATACTAAATAAATTTTGTTTTAAATGTGTTAAATTTATCCGTTTGACGGTATCCATGGATTTTTTGAGAGAATATCACTACCGATTTTCAAGTTTGATTGGTCAAATTACTCGTTGTTATCCCAAGAATATCAGTAGATATATTAGTAAATTCCGTCCCTTAGGACGAATGGTGTAAGATATAAAAGTTATTAACGTAGTCGGGGTTTTTATTTTTTATTAAATTAAATTTTATTCCTTTTCATCTTTTGCTTTACGTTTTGCTCTTCCAGAAGCGTAATGTCGACTAGTACCTCTAGTTCTGTTGCTTATACTGACTATCTCGGTCTGGGTTGAAGAGTTCAGTAAAAGATGTGCAGCCGCGCATCGGGTTGCACCATATAATATCCAATTATTGTTCCCATAATTAAAAATAAAGCTGAGTTTTATTGGCAGCAATGGCATACGTACATCCCCTGCGTAACATCCCACTGCTGCCGAAACCCCGTATGCCAGAAATGGCCAGGTAGGGGAAAGAAAAAGGAAAAAAAAGGTCTCAATGGAATGGAAATGAATTTAAAAATAAAATGTGATCCTCCTACTTCCTACTAATATTATATATAAATGTGGATGTTTGATTTTTTTATGATATGACAATTTACTCATGATGATACATTATAACGATAATAATGCGTAAATTGAAAAGTATTATTCCTACATCCATAAATCATTGTACTCTTGGTCACACACCATCAGAGGAAATGCCAACAGCAAATAACATTTTATGCATTTGTTTATTTATTGTAATAGGTGCCTAAATGAACGCAACAATAGAAACGTAAATAAATAACTTTTGCTTTACATGTTTGTCGTTTGGCTTGGCGTTTGAATTGCCTAGGCTTGGCAAATGTGTAAAGACACATTTAAACCTTCAATTACTCGCTGCGACTCCACATTCTATTTTGGCTACTGAAGTATTAACATCTCCCATCCTAGTGAAGAATTTTTTATAACTATTCAAAAGTTAAGTTTCCCGCGTCGGGTTTTGATGGAGAGAGGGGGAGAGGTTTAGAAAACTGACTATTTTTCAGTTTTTTGCGAATATCTCAAAAACTATGAGGTTTATCTTAAACTATACCGTATACAAAATTAAATTACTTTTAAATCTCTGTAAATTGATTCTATACATATTTTTGTTTAAATCAATGGTTATGGATATTTTAAAGAGATAACAATTATGTAATTTCCACTTTCAGTAAAACTTTCTCCAAAAACCGTGAAATGTTTTTTTTGTTTTTTTTTAAAGGGAAATAATACCACTTCCAAGCTGAATTTGTTTGTTTAACATATTTGGTAGTTTAAAAAACAAATTATGATCAAAAGTTTCTTTGTTTTAATAATTCTAAAAATCAATAATAAATTGTTGAAACTAACTACAAAATAATATTCGATATAAATCAATTAAAAATGTTGCCACATTGATGTCATGTCAAGATTTCCATTTAATTCACTTAATTTGTAAGTAGGATGAACATTTAAATGTGTCAGATTTTGGTGGGGGAGGGGGAGTTCTTCTTCATCTTCCTCCTTTGTGCCTCTCAGCGTGGAATTTCCTCAGTCCAAGCCAGCCAGGCATCACGATCCCGAGCCAGCGCTCACATGGAGTTCAGACACTATCCCTTTTTTTGTCCTATTCTGGAGATGTGATCGGTCCATAACAGTCTGGGTCTTCCTCGAGGGCGACGTCCAATGTGCCATACGTAAAAAAAAACTTTCGTGGATCCCGGTCTTCATTCATTCAGCATAGATGACCGAACCACTTTAGCTGCCTCTTTTCGACATGTCCTTCAAGGCGGGTACATCTAGGTCCCCACGTATCCGCTCATTTCTGAACTGATCTCTCATTGTTCGGCCTGGCACTTCATTTCAGCAGCCGCAGCTCTACTCCAGTGTCTGTCCAGCGGGACCCAGCTTTCACTGCCATAAAGAAAGGTAGGTAGTTAGACTTCTGGCCCTCCAAGTTGGGGGAACACTTGCACTGACACCCATACAGTAAACAATTTCAGCATACTACATACACCCCCACACTACAGACGAAGGCCACCTACAGTACACACCCTAGGGTCCCCTCCCCTAGGGAGTCTCCCCGAAGGGGATGCAGGTCTGCTGGTGGGGCTGCCACCTTAATGCCTGCAGACATGCATCTCCTTCGGGGAGACTACAGGTGGCAACCCCACCAGCAGACTAGGGCTCGTAGTGAGGGTTGATAGCCCCGCGGCCTACAAATTAAACTATTGAGAAACCACACGCAATAGCCTCGGAAATCGATAAACACTCACGGAAAAAACACGGCTAACGTCACAGGTTTAACATTGGATACTGGAACATCCTTTCATTATATAGACCCGGAGCACTCAATGTACTCCTGAATGAAATAGATCGATACAAGTTGGACATAGCTGCCATCCAGGAAATCCGATGGATTGGCCAGGGCACTCTGGAGAAAAGAAACCACACGGTGTACTATAGCTGCAACGACCGGGTACATACCTTTGGGACGGGATTCATCGTCAGGAAATCGTTTAGAAGATTGGTCATCGGATTTAAACCAGTGAACCCAAGAATATCAGTGCTGAGGATTCGTGGAAAGTTTTATAACTTCTCAATCCTAAGTGTACATGCTCCGACCGAAGAAACGAATGAAGAGGAAAAGGATGAGTTCTATGATCTGCTTGAGAACACACTGGATTCATTACCTCACTATGATATGAAAATCATTGCAGGTGACCTAAACGCTAAAGTAGGCCAGGAAGATATCTATGTCCCTACTACTGGTAAACACAGCCTGCATGAAATAAGTAATGATAATGGCCGACGACTGACCAACTTTGCTGCATCCAAAAGCCTTAAAATTGCCAGCACATTATTCCCTCATAAGAAAATCCATAAGGGCACGTGGACATCACCTAATGGACTCACTGTCAACCAGATTGACCACATACTTGTCAGTGACAGATATCTTAGTAGCATCACCGATGTCCGAGTATTCAGAGGAGCCAATATCGATTCTGACCATTTCTTGAGTATTGCCCATGTTACAGCAAAGATTGCTATTAATCCACCTATGGCACGGGAAAGAGCGAAGAAATTTAATATTTTAAAGCTTAAAGACCCACAGATTAAGGCGAGATATGGAGAATCATTGGACTTACGGTTAAGGTGCATGCTAACTACAGATGATAGCATAGGAGATATCTGGAGCAGCTGCCGGAAAACTATTGAAGAGACTGCTGAAGCCGTTCTGGGACCAGCTGAAAAAGAGGCTAGGCATTGTTGGTTCGATGAAGATTGTCGGACTGCCACTGAAGCTAAAAATGGAGCCTATAAGATGATGATTAACAGGCGCACACTGTGGAACTGTGGAAGAATATAGAAGGAAACGAAGGGAAGAAAAGTGCTTACATCGCAGGAAGAAAAGGGAAAATAAGAACAGGGAGTTAAAGGAGTTAGAGGAGTCTAGGACCATTGGGGACACCAGGAAGTTCTACACTAATGTAAATAGAACCCGAAAACCATTTAAGCAAATCCCTTCGATGTGTGTGGATGAGCAGGGAGCTCTCCTATCTGAAGAGCAGGCCTGCCTAGCAGAATGGAGAAGATTTTTCGAGAGGCTTCTGAATGGCCCAAGTGTAGAAAGACAGATAGAGGCCCAAATCCTGGAATCCCAAATTGATGACTTAGAACCACCAGATGAAGATGAAGTGACAGATGCTCTCAACAAGCTGAAAAACAACAAAGCGCCAGGAATTGATGGCCTCCCTTCCGAATTATTCAAGCATGGAGGAAACGAACTCATCAAACTCCTTCACAATTTACTGATAAGCATCTGGACTGAGGAGATTATACCAACGGATTGGAAGAAGACTGTTATATGCCCAATACACAAAAAGGGTGAGCTACTGAAATGTTCGAACTACCGTGGTGTCGCTTTGCTCCCTTGCGCATATAAAATACTGTCCAACATTCTGTTTCAAAGACTTTTACCGTATGCAGAGCGAGAACTGGGTCAATATCAGTGCGGATTTAGACGTGGTCGATCGACAATAGACCAAATTTTCTGTCTGAGAACCATTCTGGAAAAAGGGCGTGAATACAAACTTAAAACCCATCATTTGTTTGTCGACTTTAAATCAGCCTACGACACAGTAGATCATGCAAAGCTATACGAAGCATTAACCCATTTCGGAATCCCCAGAAAGCTAATAAGATTGATAAGGATAACGATGGAAGACATTGTTTGTTGTGAAAATTCGGGGCAACATCTCAGAAGAATTTTCAACAAAAAGGGGAGTGAGACAGGGTGATGCTTTAGCGTGCCTCCTCTTCCTAATAGTACTGGAAAAGGCTGTTCGAGACTCCAACATTCAAACATCGGGCACGATATTTAACAGGATGGTCTAGATTCTCGCTTTTGCTGACGACATTGACATAATTGGGCGTTCTCGGCAGGCGGTTACTGAATCCTTGAAACTGGAGGCTGTAGCAAGAAATTTGGGTTTGATTGTCAATGAGGAAAAAACAAAATATATGGTAACCCAGGAGATCCCTCGGCAGGATCGTGATAGAGTAGATTTTGGCCCCTACAAGTTTGAGCAGGTTCAAGAATTCTCTTACCTAGGTTCGCAGATAACCAGCGATAACCGGATGGAGGTAGAGGTAAGGAAAAGGATTTTGATGGCTAACCGTTGTTACTATGGATTGAAACAGCACTTGAAAAGTCACTTAGTAACCCAGCGTACCAAGTTCATCCTGTATAAGACTCTCATCCGACCGGTTCTGACTTATGGATCCGAGACATGGACAACAACAAAGGCTGTGGAACACGACCTTCTGGTATTGGAACGCAGGATATTAAGAGGAATTTGTGGTCCAGTACTTGTAGATGGAGAATGGAAACGGAGGAAGAACCAGGATATCTACAAGAAGTTTGATGGCCCTGATGTCGTTAAATTTATAAAAGCAGCCCGACTCAGATGGGCAGGTCATGTTGCCAGAATGGGAGACGATATGATACCAAGGAAGCTTCTGACTGAGATCCTTCATGGTGAACGATGCGTCGGAAGACCCAAATTGCGATGGAGGGACTGTGTGGACACCGATGCAAAGAAGTTTGGAGTGAGAGACTGGATGGTGGCAGCAAAAAATAGGGACACCTGGCGGTTGCTGTTGGCGGAGGCCATGACTCGCTAGCGGGTTGTAGTGCCAAGAAAAGAAGAAGAAGATAGTTAGATGGCCTTGGATATGTGTAGTTTGACACTTTTTTCAATCTCCCTTTTCTCCACTGCTGCAAAGCTGATGATATATATGATTTGCTTTTTCGATCCTGTTGGAAAGCTCTTGATTAATTTTTCCATTTCTGCTGAGCACTATTCCAAGCACTATACTGTATTCCCATTCCTTGGGTATAACTTTAGCAGAACAAATATTTTGTATAAAACCTTGTTGAGGTTTTTGAAGATCCGGACCTCCCATTTATACTGCTATTTTATATTTATATTAATATTAAACTTATGTTTATTTATTGTTGAGCAAATTATTTTTAGAAAATCTATAAGAGTTGTATTGTATAGACATACTTATATGTTTAAATAAATAAAGAAAAAAAATATGATGGAAAATATGTTTTTTATTGGTTTTGTATTTCCAATACAAATATGAAAATATATATAATGGCATTGAGCCAGTAAGATCTTTTGAATAGTTTCTGCATTTGTTACTATTTGTATATTTAATAAAATATTGTTCAGTCAATTGTTATTTTTTTTCTACGACACCCTCCCTCCCTAGCAGCGTAGGTTTGATTAGCTAATCGTGCACAAGTTTCCATGTTACCCACTAGAAAATCACTTTGAGAATTCATTAGTTTTTGGGTGATCATTTTGATAATTTCAAATTACTCTGGCAGATACCATATTGGTTTCCAATCAATTGCACGATGTTTTCGAAACCGAATAGTCATTAAGAAATCAAAATTTGATTTTTTCGTTCGATTTATAGTAACACTCGTGAGTTCGGTTTATATTTTAGTTATTTTTGTTATTTATAGGCTTATATCCTGAAATTTTAGCCAGCTTGGTAAAACTTGATGCAAAAACAATGCCGAATAATGATTAAATTTCAATTTTACCATAGAAATGCATAAAATTATTTTTATGAATGGTAACATTCGCGAGTTGTTTTACTCGGTTATTTTGCAATAAATATTGTTTTCATGCCATTAAACCTTAATCTCATAAAACACTATCCGTTTATTATCCAGGGATAGTCAGGAATTGCTAAATAAAAACAATTAACTATATCTAAGCAACTTATTTTTTTCCAAATTGAGCATCTTCAAAACATTCTGTTTGTAGAAAAAAAAATCACCCATATATTACTTTACACGCTTAGAAAATGAAATGGTGATTAAATACTTATTTCAAAATTTCTTTTCACCGATAATTAATTTCTTAAATCGTTTTTAGTTGATTTAATTTGATGTTATGTTTCATTAATATCCGTTGAAAAAAAGTTTCAGATAAGAAGAGAACACCACGATCTACAAATTAGAACATTTGGGTGTGCTTAAAACATTTAATAGCTCCCCACCGAACCATATTACTCCTACTTTTTCTTCTTTACGGTATTACCTCTCAGTAGCTGCTTGAAATCGATTCCTACCTCAGCAGATCCCGATAATACTAATCTGTCCTCTGTCAAAGGAGAATAATAGAGTAGAATAATTTGATTTTCCATGTTTTTTTAAGTGATTTACTCATTATGGCTAATCCGAGGAAGTTCAGTGAAAAAATTGCGTTGCACCATCAAAAGCAAGCAGAAGAAACAGCCGAATTCGAAAAAATTATGCGTGAGGTATCTGACGCCACGAATAGAGTAAGTTTGTTTTCTTCTTATTTTTAGTAAGTTCTTATTTAAAAGATATATAATTGCATTATTTGCTTCAAGTGAACTACTAATTCTCTAAATTCGTCTCGTTCCTCTTATGACATTTACATGGTATTATCATTTGTGTTACTGAAAGTGTCTTTGTTTATATTACACTTTTTAAATGTTAAAATCAGTTGCACATGTAGGAACTTTAACTTAAAATTATCGTTTACATCCTTTATGTTCAGGCTATTTTATTTAAATTGGCATGCAAACATTAATCATTTGTCCAACAGTTGTTTAGTAATTTAGAGACCCTCTAGGCATTTTACTTAAATAATGTTGAGAACTTTAGGTTTGGCTCAAAACAGCCATTGAATAACTATTCTTTCTCTGTTATTATGTATGCCAGATATTGTAGCTGATGCTCTTCTGCATGTTTTTATGATGATTTGACTTCTATGATGACAAACACTGTACATATTGCTAGTGCATATCAGTAAGTATTTTCATGTCTGTCTCATGAAAATATGTAATGGGGAATATCAGGTGGAGCTATTGCTTCAATGTTTATTAAGCTACAGTTTTAAGAAGTTGCTAGTGTTGTTTTGTTTTTATATGTTTACTCTAATTTTTTTAAGTTCTCTTATTTGTATTTAAATTGTTTAATGGATTGTTTTTAATTATTCCTGTTAATAGAAGTATATCATGTCATAATGTCCCTTTTTAGACTTTGAATCACCTGGTATCAAAATGTAACTTATCACCAGTTATGGGCTTTATTTGTATGTAACTTCATTATTTAAGTTTTAAATTATCTTACAGAGAAGTTTTTATCATTTATAGATAGGCAATAAATTGCTTTGCTAATGTACCGACTTGTGTGTTTAATACTTTCCTTGGTTGCCTTACATGTTTGTTTTTTTTTTTTTGTCATAACTGAAATACCTGAATTTATTTCTATTTAATGCTACATTGAACTCTTTTGATATTGTCCAACTACTTAGTATTGTGGATCTCTGACATTTGCTGCATCAAATGTGTTTTAGAAATTAATTAATTTTGCATCTTTATGAATTGAAACCAAGTTGTTTAAATGCCTTTTTATTTGTCAAATTAAGAATTTATCACCATTATATGTATTTTTATTTCTATTTTTATTTATTATCATGTATTGTTATTATTTTTTTTATGATTTTCTAATAATTGTTTTTTGCGTTTATTAAGATTTGAATTCTGGATTTTTTTAAAAGTTAATATCAGTTAATATGTTTAATTTTATCTGCTCAAAATCTTTTGCTTCATTCATGTATTGGTTTGACAATTTGTATTTAGTTGATATTAACTCAATAATTGTTTACCATTTTTGAGATATCTAAACAGTCCACGAGACCAGCTGCAGCAATAAGATTTCAGATAATGGAGGTGTAGTTTTAAATCATGAAACGTGAAACGCAACTAATGCAATAATTCAGCTATATCTCATAACTTACAAGTTAATTATTAATTTTATAAAAACGTGTTTCTGTTTATTAATTTTTTTTATCATTTTGGGTTACTAAAAGTTAAGCATTTTTTTTTTTTTATGGATTTTGTTTTAATTGATTACAAATTTTCAAGGTTTTGAATGTTTACTCGAGTTATTGTTATTTATTTGGTATTGGTTTTGATGGTACAATCAAAGAGTACAGCATAACACAGAGAGGCCTTCAGGGGGATGGATGTGGGCTCACTACCCCCTTTCTCATAACCCACAGACAGCGCTAACAGTTTGTAGGTTGTTTTTTTTTTTGCCAATTTCTGATTTTTATTGTCAGTTTGTTTTTTCCGTTGATTTTATTATTGTTTTATTTTGAAATTGGTTATGTGTGTTGCATATGGCTGTGGCAATGGCAGCAGGAAAGATAAATTAAAAGATGCACCTCAGAAAAAAAATAGTCACAAATAGTGCCATTGTTTTCAATTCACTACTGGACATAATTGAATTTATCGCCGGTAATGTGGATTATTTTATTCTGTTTTACTTTTAACTTCTGTAGTGTTTTCGTATAAAGCAGATGTCCCCCTTTCAATATATATTGTACGAAGGCTCCTAACAACAATTTCAAGAATATTTTATGGCAATTTCCGATGATGCAGAGAATATTGAAAAATTTGATATCAATAAAAATCGAGGAGGTCTTGTCCAACCTGAATTTGATGTTAAAATTTGTAGAATGTGCGACAAAGTATTCATAGCATCATCAATATTAATATTAATATTGATATATATATATATATATATATATATATATATATATATATATATATATATATATATATATATATATATATATATATATATTGTAATATACACATTTTTTCATATTATAGGTACGTTGTAAATAATTGTTTTTAGATATCTTAAATTATATTTAATATTTGGAAATAGGGATTCTCAGGAAAATAATACAACATTTATTTATCCTGACTGCAATCATCATAAATTATAATGAAAAGTGTGTTTGTAATCATAAATGGAACCAAAATAGACGGTTTTATTTAAAAACATGGCGGCTCTATTTTGGACTTCAACAGAACCACTGCCATAATGATCGAGTGGGTGAAGATGATCAATTTGTCAATACTTCGACAATAAACCTGATCTAAGAAAATCAAAAAGAAGTAGAAGAGATTTTCATCAAATGAGAACTTCAGAAAATCATAAATGGTCCATTTGTATTAGATAATCAAAATGGCAGTTCGCCATTTTGAAACCTGGATAGGTGTAACGGACAACAAAGGGAGAGTAAGCATTGTATTTTGGACCAGAGACCGGGGTAGACATCTTAAGAGCTCCCGTAATACTTCATCCACATTCAAGATCATCATTTTGGTAACACACTTAAATTAAATCCCATAGACCATGACCGTCGTTCTTCAAAGACCTGATATCGTTTTTTAAAGTGTTAAGTGTTAAATTTAAGATAATTGACGCTTCACGTTGTATTATGTTTTGTAATAGTAATAGTTCTGTGTGTCTGTGTCTGGTTGTCTAGTAACCCACCCTGAGATAAGAGTCAAACTTATATAAAACAAATAAAAATATAAAAAAGGGAAAATAAGTTTAATTTATTTTATTTCCCGAAAAAAGAGCCATTACATATTTGTCGCCCAATAATGCGTGGCCTTATTTGTTAAAAATTAGGTCACGACAATCAGGACGCAGCTCACAGAAATTTTAAAAGTGTTAAATTTTTGTTTACAAATTGAAAATTATGGATAAGATTCAGGAAGAGACGGTTGTCCAATGCCTAGGAGATGAGAATGATTCAGACACGGGAATTAATAAAAATAGCGATAATCTAGACATTAATAGCATGTTAAAACTTTTAATATCTAAAATGCAGGAACTGGATAAAAAAGTGGATGCAAGATTTCATGAATCCGATAAAAAAGTCGAGGAACGATTTCAGGAACTTAAATATGATCTAAAAGAATTAGATAAAAAATTTGATGAAAGAAGTCCTGAACTAGATAAAAAAGTTGATAATTTAAATAAAGAATTTAAAACTTTTAATTTTATAAGTGAAGAACTAAATTTAGAAAATGATAATAAAACAAATAATTCAGTGATACCAGAAAGATGTTAACCGGGACTAACAATAATTAAAGATGAATTGGTCGAAACTAATTTAACCTTAAAATTGAGCTCACAAAACTCTGAAACATCAGAAAAAATTAAGGTAGCTCATACATAGAAATGACTCTGAATTATCAGAAAAAATTTATGAAAGTCTCGTGGAAGAAAATAAGACAAGCAACATGATTGTGAAAATAGAACCGCAATACAAACATGAGATTGGGCGGTTAAGTCAAAAAGAGGATGAAAGTCGGAATGTCAGAGTGTTTAGGGATCAAAAATCCAATCTTGAATTCACGGAACAAGTTAATGCCCCATTAAATTGTTTAAGCAATAATGCCACCAATAGATGGAATGATTTTCTATTGATCTTGAATATTTCCGAATATTTGAATATTCTTGATATTTTAACATATATCAGACATGCGCCTATACAGGATATGTTTGGAATTAAGCCCTTATGCTTTTGGAGTACATTTAAAGTGTACGACCCGGGTGGATTGCATTTAGATCATGAGCCGGTACAGAAATTTATTAAAAATAAAATGGAAAAATTTGGATATAGAAATAACTTGATGCTAAACGTAGCATTACAATATATATATATATATATATATATATATATTAATTAATAAATATTAAAAATGTCTTCCCTATTTTATTGCAGAATGCGTTTACAGAATATAAGATTATTTGAATTTCAAAGGATCCTTTTCAGTTGAGTTCGGACTCTTACCGTAATACATTTTGTAGATTAGGTGGAAAACAATCATAAGCAGTGGATAATTGAAAGTATAGGTCAAAAATTAACTTTTCGATAAAAAAAATGTCGAAGATTTGAACGAAAATATTCCAAAATTATGACACAAATTAACCAGAATCATTCATTTTAACGGACAATAAATGTTTGTTAACAGTAAGCGTCATTAATTTATTTGATTTATCATCTTAGCCTCAATCAAAAATTGAATAATTTAATAATAATAGATAATACATTACAAATTAGTAGAAATAATAATCACAATAAAACAATTAATAATGACTTCAGTAAATTTGAAAACAACTGAGTTGTTGTCACTTGTAGCCACTAATACAGTTTTGATTTTTGTTTTTAAATTATGGTAGACAAAATATACAAAATCTACTTCATCAGCTTGAAAGCTGATTGAGCTGTTGACAAATTTGTGTTTGCTCCATGTTTTTATGTCAAGGGTATTTAGAAAAAATAAGGCTATTTAATCCTATAAAGCTGAGGGTTGGGTGTAGGTGATGAGTGGGTCTACCCCCTTCACTCATTTTATACTGGGAAGGCCTCTCTGTGTTATTCTGTACTCTATTGGTACAACTTTACTATTGGGTCACATTATTAGTGTCTGTACCTGAACTTAGAAGAACCCGTGCACTCTCTTGCACCATTTTTGCTAACTGCTTTGTATTCAATTGTAAGATTTGTATTCATTGGAATTATTATAATTATTATTGCTTTAATTTGGAATTATTTAAAATTATTAGTGCTGTTGACTTCCAGTGGTCTGGAGAAGTTGTTCCTAAAGCAGTTATATTACGGTAAGGGCCCGAACTCAACTGTAAAGGATTTCTTGGGGATTTGTATATCTCTTGAACGAGTGCAGCGAGTTGAAATCAATAGCTGTGATCTAATTTAAGCAGTAATAATTGAAATTACGGGTTCTATTTATTTCTTGAACGAGTGTAATGGGCGGAAGTTGACAGCACTAATAATTTTAAATTATATCTAATTAAAACAGTAATAATTTTAATAATTCCAATGAATATGAATCTTACAATTGAATACAAAGCAGTTAGTTAGCACAAATGGCGCTAGAGAGTGCTAGTGTGGCGACCTTCGGGTACAGAAACTGATAATGCAACCCAATTGTAAAGTTGTAAAGGTTTGACTGTTTTGATTCAGTAATTGGGATAGGCTCCTCGTTGCTGTACTTCAGGGTGTCTAGTGACTGAGTAAAGTCAGGGAATCCAAGAAAAAAAACTGAAAAAATAGTATGGTGAGAAAATTTTTGTTAATACTCTTGAAATGGGCATAATATACAGTTATACATAATATACAGAGCTTATAAATTGTATACAACATAAAACTTTAAAGAAACAAAAAGTTCCTTTTTGGATTATCATTTTCAATAATGAACCTTTGTTATTAACCAAGAAAAAAAAGCCAACACCTCAAAATTTGAGGTTTTACGTTTCAAGATATGCAGAATCCAAAAATCTTATTTAAAAAATCTGTCCGCCGTCCATCTCCTGTTCTCTGTCTGCTACTTTTCTCTCAGAGACTACTGGGCCGATTTTTTTTCAGATTTGGCATCAAAGTTAAAGGTCACCCCAGGATTATCCTCAGAACTCAACATTACCATCAGCCGTTTTTTTTTTAAAATGGTGACCGATTAGTGGTTTCATACACTCATATCTCAGGCATTTATGAAGACAGAGGATAAATATAGTGTTTTGGAATCATTATGTCAAAGACATTCAATCCTTATATAATGGTTCCTAAACACTTTTCTATTAATTAATTTATTAATATTTAATAATAAATTTATGAGAATATAATAATAATGATTAATTATAAACCATTTTGTTGTAATTCACAATGTTTTTTGGTTTATTCAGGGCCTCCAGCAGCCTTGCATTCCTTAAAGATTGGAAATCCTGCTTGAATTTTTCGTGCTAGGATAAAATCAGGAATTATGCTTGAAAAACGGCCAGTCATCAGGAATTTTTAGTTTTTTAGTCTAATAATTCTGTTATTCTATTAGTACTTGGCTACAAATATATAAAATGTTGTAATATAAAGAGTTAATGTTGTAGTCGTTAACCATTCTACATCTAGTTCCAAAGAAAGTTAGAAAAAGCCCCCTTCCATTTACTTTGTCTTTCAGTCCGTCTGTCTCAAACACGTTCTCAGTCTATTTTCTATTTCAAATTACTCGGTTTGCTCTACCTTTCGTGAACTAGAGTTGTTATGGAATAGTGAAATAACGTATTAGTTCCAACCGATCCAGTTCTGCCATTGTACTAGATTCCAGCTCCAAACGACTCCGAGTTTCAATTTTAACCGATTTGCACTCGTCTTCTTATAATAAGTTTGTCAGAGTGACAAGGATAAGGGGTTGCCATAATTATTAGTATGAGTAATATTATTACAAATATCTAAAGGGAGAAGTTGGTCGGGGGGTGCGGTCAAAGAATTACACTATTATAAGTGAACTTCTTTATTTTGTGCCGACGTTTCGGCCTAAGTTTTAGGCCATCTTCAGGACTAAAAGGAAAACAAAATAACAACAATGAAAAAAGATAGAGGCAGTACCAGTAACAGTAAGAAATTATAAAAACAGAGATTACAAGTAAGATAAAAATGTATGAAGTATAAAAAGAAAAACATAACACTAAATTACATAATACAAGAGACAAATGAAAAAGTAAAATAAAATAAAATAAATGAAATAACCATGTAAAAATTAATTGAAATTAAAATAATGCTTTATTTATACAGGGAATAGTAAAATATATGAAATCTATTAATTAAAAAGACAAATAGTATGAAGGTTTGGTAATGTGTAAAGCATACAGAGATAGTTGTGATGTGACAAGTTATGCAAAAGGTGACAATGATGTTAAATAAGTTGACATTGTTGTAATTAAATAATTATGAGATGAAGGAGTAAAATATAAAGTAATGTAAGCCCCAAAACAAAAATAGATAAAAAATCCTATGTGGTGAAGAAAGAAGAAGGATAGAAAACAATGAGGAAGATTAAATGTAAAGAAAACGTGATAATTACATAATGTGACGTGTACATAATGTAACGTGATAATTACATGTAATTTCTTTAGATTTCCTCTTCCTCATTGTTTTCTGTACTTTTTTCATTTGTCTCTTGCATTATGTAATTTAGTGTTATCTTTTTCTTTTTATACTTCATACTTTTTTATCTTACCTGTATTTTCTGTTTTTTTTTTTCATTTTTACTGTTACTGGTACTGCCTCTGTCTCTTTTTTCATTGTTGTTATTTTGTTTTTCTTTTAGCCCTGAAGATGGCCTAAAACTTAGGCCGAAACGTCGGTCACAAAATATATAAGTTCTCTTATAACAGTGTAATTCTTTGAACGCACCCCCCGACCAACTTCTCCCTTTAGATATTTGTAATAATATTACTCATACTAATAATTATGGCAACCCCTTATCCTTGTCACTCTGACAAACTTATTATAAGAAGACGGGTGCAAATCGGTTAAAATTGAAACTCGGAGTTGTTTGGAGCTGGAATCTAGTACAATGGCAAAACTGGATCAGTTGGAACTAATACGTTATTTCACTATTCCATAATAATTCTAGTTCACGACAGGTAGAGCAAACCGAGTAATGTGAAACAGAAAATAGACTGAGAACGTGTTTGAGACAGACGGACTGAAAGACAAAGTAAATGGAAGGGGGCTTTTTCTAACTTTCTTTGGAACTAGATGTAGTATGGTTAACGACTACAAATCTGACAAATCTGATGAAACAATTCATAAAACACTTTAACTTGTCACCGAGTTTCATCGAACACCACCCATCGTTAGTAAAAGTGATGAAAATAAGAGAGAAACCAGAAGTTAATGGAGTTCTTTTTTTCTGTTGAAAAAAAAATAATGTTATAGGTCATACAAACAATATAGGGCTTCCAGGAGAGGTAATGAAAGATAAATTTAAGTATGTAAGATTTTTAACAGTTAATTAATTAAGTATGCAAGATTTTTAAAAATTGAATAACAATATATTTTGTGAAATAGTCGTGCATTCTCTATTTTCTTGATATAGACCTTCACCTCCTGTTCATTTAACTTTTCTTTTTCTTTTGAATTTGTTATTTGATTTATTTTAGTGGACTTTTGAACATTTTTGGTTGTTTAGTGTATGTATTTACTATTTGTTGATGTTCAGCTGTTTTTAATTTGACTTTTCCTAGCTGTTGTCATACGAACTTTCTTTTTCCTTCAGTGTGAGGCTGTCTTGGGGGAAGGTGATGTCTCTGGTTGTTGTTTTTGTGGACTATGGATGTGAGATGTGCTGCTTTTTGTCTTTATAAATTTTTTTTTCTCTGTTGTGATCATGCCTGAATTGGCAAAATATCGACAGGTTAGTTGTTTTCTGTTTTAGAGCCTTTCCATTTATATCCTAATAATTATTTTTGGTATCTATATACAAATATATGTATGTATATATATTCATTGTACATAATAACTGTGCTATATGACATATTGCTATTTGTCTTGTCTCAATTATAGCTCTTTACATATCTTTCATCATCCTGCTTTATTATAAATAATTAAAAAACCAACAATTCATACAATTAAAATTACAAAAATTCATCTTTGCACATTATTATTGACGGTTCATTATACAAAAGGCATTATATAAGAAGAAAAAAAACTGGGAACAATAGTTTGGAAAATCAAACATTTATTTGAAACCAGGTATATTTTAAAAAGAACCGACCGATTCTGCAATGCATCATGACACAATTTATTAAGGTAATGATTAATAACATCATATCCTATTAAAACTACTTTGATGACGTGGGAATTCCATATAAAGGTTTGGATGGACACCCTGGTGCTAGAAATAGTACTAAAAAAAACAGAAAAGGTTGTATGGCTTCATTGGAGAGGAAAGTTAAAATGTTCCCGGGAGGAGCAAGGAACAATGCAAGTAAATACGACAATTATGTAATTGCGGCTGAAGGAGCAAGGAGCAATATAGGTAACTGAGATTGGAGGATTCAGGAATAACCGATGCGATTGGCTCTAGCTCACGAGACTGTTACAATGGTACTAAGCTGGGACTGAAGGAGCAACCAGGCAACTGGGACCGAGGAACAATCAGTGTGACGTCCAAGGTCATTGGCTGTGCCAGCAGTCCCAGGCTGGGACTGAAAGTAGCTTTCAGTTTTTCACATTTTAATGTACCTGTTACTTGTTGGTATCAGTGACAGAGTATCAGGTTGATACATTTCAGCCCAGGTATCTTTTCTCATTATTAATTCAAGAATCAGGATTTCAAGAAGTAATAAGTATTAAGGATGGATCGGAAGTTGTTGGTGAGAGTTTCAGCTATGGAGTAAAAAAAGGAGTAGGAATAAAGATAATCCTATTATGGCACTTCAAAGTAAGGAAGGATATTTTCATCGGTGAAGGAATCTCGGCTGTGTTTGCCTTTTCAGGAATTCTTTAGTGCTGAAATTTCCAGTTAATAAATATATATTTTTTCTGAGAAAACATTTTTTACTAATTGCAATTCATTTCCTGTACCATTTTAGAAATCAAAATAATTTTTTTTTATTTTTTATAACGTATGTTTTTGGTTTCTTATTGTCATTAAATAGAATTATCTTTTTTTTTTTTAGCAAAGTTTGACTTCTCTTGATGATTTAAGAAACTCACATCAGCATCACCCATTAGTATATCGTGAACGACCTCGTAGTGCTGCTCTTGGGCCCATGAGATCACGTCCAGCAGAGAAACGAATTGATACATCACCATATAGTGGTTCCTATTTATCTCCACCTTTAGACACCACATGGAGGAGAACCCACAGTGATTCTTCTCTTCATACTAGTTCCCATGAAAATAATAGTCACAGAAGAGGTATGTTTAGTGAAATTTGACAAATCATTGATTTGTGTAAAACAACAGAAAAATATATATAATTACTAAGGTAGTAAAATATAGATAATCATTGATAAGATGTCATATAATCATTGATTTGTTTAAAACAATAGAAAAATATATATAATTAGTAAGGTAAGACCCCGACCTCAACTGAAAAGAATCCGTTGCTGTTTTGTTTATTTCTTGGGCGAACGTAATGAGCGGAAGTTGACAGCACTTATAATATTAAATAATATTTAATTAAAGCAGTAATAGTTTTAATAATTCCAATGAACACGAATGTTACAATTTAATGCAAAGCAGTTAGAGCACAATTGGTGCTAGAGTATGCTAGACCGGCGACCTTCGGATAAGTTCGGTAGGAACCAGTGAAAACGCGCCCCTCTTGTAAAGTTCTACTGAAAAATGTATATAATTAGTAAAGTAGTTAAATATGGATAATAGTTTTATTTATAAGATATTTGTAACTATTTATTTGTGTATATTCTCTAAAATATGTATATTAGGTAGTATAATTTTAATTATTCTGTCTTAGATCAACTGGTAATATTTATGAAAAATAATTAACTATACCCAGTGCCTAATTTATTTATATTAGTCTAGTATTTGTTACTCCAGGGTGTCTAGCAATCTGGATGTCAGGGAATTTTTTAATTCTGGAAAAGTCAGAGAAAAACCAGAGAATTCGTGAAAACGGGATAACAGCCGTGGATCGGTCCTGTGGGATCAGAAGACCCTCCTGGGGCTTACCCAGCCTCTACAAAGTGGGTACCCTTAATTGGGGGTTGTAGTGGTACAGGTTTCTTTTAAAATTTAATTATTACCCATTCTTATGTACGTAAGCTAAGGGCTCTTATTGATGAAAATCACATTTTATATTTTTTAAATTGGAATTTTTTTGTTGAATATATAGAAATTTTATTCGATATACAGAATATTTGTTTCTAATAAAAATTTAAGGTTCCTAAAAAAAGTTCGATATATATAAATTTTCGATATATGGAAGTTGGATATATAGAGGTACTACTGTATATAATAATAATATAATAAAATGTATGTACAAACGACATGCTGCCAAATGCTCTTCGAAGACAAACAGGTTTGAGATGCGTGCTACACCAGACACTAAACAACTCACATCCCATCCCGCTCTCTGCCTATTTGATGCAGTAGAGGCGCATTTATATCTATGTTATAGTTGAAAACGCTGCAAGCCAGCTCTCACTCTGGCCACAGCCTTATAGCTTCTAAACGGCCCTGAGTATTTTTTTTCTCATTTATTTCAAAATCCTTCAATATTTTTTTCTAAAATTTTGATAGAATCTTTAGAACAAATTTATCAATGAATGTACTGAAAGGGAGTGTTATTAATAAAATTTCTTTGGAAACATAAGTGATTGAACACGCAAGATTTTATATCTGAAAATTTTATATTTTTGACAATTTATATTTCTTTTTCTCGAAAATCAAAGTAGTCACACATTTGAAATTTTCATATTGAACTTTTAATGTATGATATTCTTACAGAAACAGATGGAAGATTTTAACGGATTTTAAATTGAAACTCAAGAAAAAAAGTTTGAATCTGGAAATTTATGCTAATTTTTGGTTTATTATTTTCAATAATGAACCTTTGTAATCCACCAAGAAAAAAAAAAAAAAAAATTAAACCCTGTCAAAATTTCAAGATACGCAGAATCCGAATATCAAATATATAAAAATCTCTCTATAAACCGTCCTCGCCTTTTTTCCAAGACTACTGAACCGATATTCTTGAGATTACTGACATTCTTGACTTGATACTCCTTAACTTGGTCATGTATAGTGATTATCTCGAAAACTATTAACAGATATGAAGAGAATGAATATTAACATAATGCATACCTAATGAGGTAACAAATATCGGTTCAAGCTAATTTTGCTATATTTGGTGGGAAAACTTGTTAAAAATAAGCCAAAGAATTTCTTCAAGCTACTTTGCATGACACCCTGTACTCCTTTGACAGCTTTAATTTTTAAACTAAAACTAGTTTTTTATCTATTGACAACATACCTCCAAAATCTCGTAAGCCCCTGTTATTTCAGTAGCACAAGGTTTTGCAGGTATACTGTCTCTCTTTAAATGCAAATTAATTTTCTCTTATCTGTAGCTCTGTACATCTATTAGGCAATAAAAAAACAAACAAAAAAACATCTGTACCTCTACAACTAATAGAAGGAAGGGTTCTGGGTTTTGTGCTTCGTAAGGATTAACTGTTTCTTGACCAAAGTTATACAAGGAGTTGATGTGGTCAGCATCTATAATCAACTGCCAGGTTTTCCCCCAACCCATTAAAGAGGCTTGGTGTACCCCAGGAGGACCTCCCTGCCCCATAATAACTTTTCTGCCAGGATTAGACTCAAACTCAGGCCCGGAAGTTTGGACTCCACTACCATACTCATTGAGCTATCCCACTCCCCACTTGGACTACAGAAGGTGGAAAAATCGATGTAGTTAAGCGTTGATGCTATTAAATTATCACTTGGTTTGGCTTTAAATCCTTAGAAAAGTGAGGGCCATGAATAAAGGAGAACTGGAAACAACGATGCTCTCCCTTGAGAATGGAGATGAAATCCAAACATTGGAACAGAGAGATACCATAAAGTACTTATGATGCTCATTCTCAGTAAAGCTACAATTCAATGAAGATTCGGTGACAAAGCTAAACGAAATCTTAAATTAGCTCGTAACCTCTTGCTTGCTCAAACCCGAGCAGAAGTTAAACTTGTCAATCAATATCTATTCCCGGATCTTACCTTACCTCTCCAAATAGCGCTCGTCACAAAGCTGCATCCTTGCATTAGAAGGAATCATCACCATCATTCACAAGAGTGTAAAGGCCATTATTGGACTCCCCGTCCTTTGGACACCTCCATGGCGATATTGTATGCTCTGAGGAGGTATCGATGATTAGGCTTGATCCGCTACCAATGGGAGGCTCCTCTACAGCATTAGTCCATTGTCTAGCGACTATCAAATGTGGCGGATGCTCTATTCCAATCTATGTTCGATTATTCGGCTGAGATTACCAAGAGAGAAGTCAAGATATTAGGCGTTGATCAGGGACACCAGAATATGAGAGCTTTACAACAGTCGCTATGAGAAAGTTTGTTTGAAGAAAGGGCCAATTGCAGATGGCAGTACTTCGGTGTTTGCCATTTTAAAGAGATCCTGTATGCGAACAGATACATTTACAAGAAGCAAGTACTTTTGGGTTCTGGTCGCATTCCCTGAAACTGAATATCAATTATGCACCCCTATGTGGAATCCCAAGTGTCAGTGGACAGTTTAGAGAAGTTGGGTCCCTCTGTCACAAATGCAACAGAGAGTCTGGAACACCAACACATGTGTTGAGGAAATGCCCCAACAACTCTCTTCACAGCACGCTGTCACCACAGAGTAAAATATGAGTTGATGAAGCTCCTTAGAGAGAGAGACTTAGTTTGCTTCGACAAGGTCTACTGCATAAATACGGATGGATCCACACGATATGCTGACAGACAGGTAAATCTGCAATCATTCCGGATCGCACTGTAAGATACAAAAGTAATGACTTTGACCAGACAAATTGAGCGAATAGGGAAAAGAAGGAAATTTTCGTTATGTGTATCGTGTATCCCTTTCCTCGAGGATAATTTTTATGAGAGTTTTGGGGGAAGAGACTTCAGTGTGAGAGGCCTTTGGTTCAGAGATCACAGAACTATTCCAAGTACAACTAGGAGCTTCATGGAGGATATTGGTGTCAATATTAAGGACATAGCAAGAATAGTTGAAAATTTAGTTCTTGACTTGATGGGAATGTTCCACCACCACATGCATGGTATCCGATAAATTGAAAAATGATAGACAGGGCATGCATAAACAGCACTATTTATTTATTTATGTTTTAATATGTATAATTATTTGTTAATAAGTTTTTCTTCAATATAATTTTATATAATAATGTGCAATATAACTTTGAAATTTTATTTATTTATTATAATTATATTGGAGGGAGTTTTTTGTTGACCGTATATGTATATTTAAAGGGAGAAGTTGGTCGGGGGGGGGAGGGGGGTGCTGTCAAAGAGTTACACTATTATAAGTAAACTTGTATATATTTTGTGCCGACATTTCGACCTAAGTTTTAGGCCATCTTCAGGGCTAAAAGGAAAACAAAATAACTACAATGAAAAAAGATAGAGGCAGTACCAGTAACAGTAAGAAATTATAAAAACAGAGATTACAAGTAAGATAAAAAAGTATGAAGTATATAAAGAAAAAGATAACACTAAATTACATAATACAAGAGACAAATGAAAAAGTAAAATAAAATAAATGAAATAACCATGTAAAAATTAATTGAAATTAAAATAATGCTTTATTTATACAGGGAATAGTAAAATATATGAAATCTATTAATTAAAAAGACAAATAGTATGAAGGTTTGTTAATATGTAAAGCATACAGAGATAGTTGTGATGTGACAAGTTATGCAAAAGGTGACAATGATGTTAAAGAAGTTGACATTGTTGTAATTAAATAATTATGAGATGAAGGAGTAAAATATAAAGTAGTAAATATAAAAGAGTAAATTATAAATATATAAAATACTAAACTATATTAAAACTGAAATATTATAATTATACTTCAGTTTTAATATAGTTTAGTTTTAGTATATTAGGTGAATTTTCATTATTAGATCACCCTTGAAGTATATGTATTAAAATGATATCTTATTGTAATTCAAAAGATAGGAGTGAATAGAGAGTTTTTGGAAGGAAAAAAAGGGAGAGAATTTAAATAAAAACAATTATATAAAAAAAAAATGTATATCTAGTATATACTTTGAAATTATAATATATTTTATAAGTTTTAAAAATTTGTCTATAATGATGTATCAAGTATACTGTGTAGGTAGCAACCTAATACAGTTGGGCAGCACTCTTTTAATAATTAAGTGTTTCTCTCTTCTTGTGAAGTTTCACATTTCACCTTGCGATTTTAGTATTTTTTTTGTTTTTGTTTTAACTGTTGCATGGCTTTATTTTGTTTCTTTTAAATTTGTAGCTGTAACATTAATTATAAAGTATTAAATTGATAATTAATTATAATTGTAAACATCATTAATATGAAAGAGCAAAAACTCTAAAAGAAACAAATTAATTGCTAGCATACAATTTGAAAATTCCATACACAAGGCCTTCAGTCTCTAAAATTTCCTGTAAGCACGTATATGCAATCTCAATACAGAACATTTCACATCAACAGTCTAAAAAAATATAGAGACAGCAGTTCACTCCAAGACATCCAATCGTATACTCTTAGTGTGACATAAGGCTTTGTGTTTGGAATCTTCCAATTGTATCCTAGCTATAAACATCATTTGAATGAAGAGCTGTATTCTACTCTAGGTAATTTGTACTATTATTTGTAAATACTTTTTTTTATATATATCTAGTGAAAATACAACTTCACATTACATTTCTATATTATCGTTACATTTATTATAATTTTCCAACCATGTTTTGAAGTGTTCCTTCGTCTTTAGGGTTTTTCTCCTAAAATTCAATATAATATATGTAATGATAACAAAGAAATGCATTGGGAAGTTGTGTTTTCAATAAATATCTATAGTATATTATTATAATTAAACTTCCGTAATATATTAGAAATTATATAATATTAAAATTGAATTTTTTTTTAGGTGTTAATGAATGCCACACACAAGTCAATGATGATTATGAATCAATGAAAAGAAGTTTCTCTTGTAATCCAGAAGCTAGGCCACGGTCAGCATTAGATATGCCTAGAGTACCAGGGATTAGGTACTTTTTTTTTCTTAAATTTGGTTTTTAAAAATTTGTTTAACCATTTTGTTTTTATATATTTCAATTTGCTCTGTGAGTAATTAGTTATAAAATCTTAATAATTAATATAATTTCATGGGCTACCATTGCCATCAATTTTGTATTTTTACTTTACCTCTAATTTAATACTTACTCATTGTTACTCCATTTTTCGCTCTTGGCCTAATTTCTTCAAGCATATTCCATCAGTTTGATGATTGTAGGGCAGCTGCTTTCCAGATCTGAAATTCCATATATTTTCTAGCATCTTCCATTAAGGTCTGGGACAAAAAGATAGCCCACTCTGGGTATTTTCATTTATTAAGATTTAAGCATTGCTATTATTTATTTTTTACCATATATAGCTCCAATTATTTAAATTTAGTTGTACTTTGCCCAACTGGTGAACAATGAAAATAATTTATATGAATAAACAAATAATATTGTATTTTAGGTGGGACAAAATGATATCACAGTTATAAATATTAAATATATTTATTATGGTATTTATTAAGCAATTAGTAACCTGTAAATGCACCACCTTTCTCCAATGTAGCAATCATCCGATTGGGAAGTGATTCGAAATGGCAGCGAATCAGTTCTTGAGGAATTTTGGCCCATTCCTCCTGAATTTTTTTTTTACTCCTCGACTCATGAAAACTAACGGCTACCACTGTACACATTCCTAGCAAGGTGTACCCAGATATTTTAATAATATTAAAGTCAGGGGATCTTGCAGGCCAATCCATAATCTGTATGCTTTATTTTTTTTTTAAATTTTTACTAATTTTGGTGTGTTTACTCTGGGGTATTGTGTTGAAAAATACGTTATCTTTGGGTTCTGTTTCAAAATATTTTTTTAACTATTTTTCTATAAATTCCAGATAATTTGTTATGCAGATAATTTCTTTTCTTTTCATTCGGCCAGAAATTATCACGACATCTGTTCTTTGATCATACCCGATGCCACCCCATATCATCAGACTACCTCCTCCCATTTGCCTTTTAGAAAATATCTTTTCTTCTTTCCGAAGGTCGTGATAATAGTAAGTCCAGCCATCTGGACCGCCCAAATTAATTTTGTCTTTATCTGTAAACAGTACTTTCCTCCATTCCTCTTTCTGTTGACAGGCAAACTTCTTCCATTTATCCTCATGGGCCATACTGAGGGGTGGAAAACGTTTCATTTTTTCCTTCTTTGTTTGATGTGCAGTTTGAAGAACCCTTATAACATTTTTTATAGTTTTTTGCCCCCCAGCACGATCAGAAATTTGACAAGCTGTTAAAGTGGTTTTAAAAGCAATTCTTAAAATAGCTCGTTTTTGTCTTTTTGATAGTACAGGGAACCTTTCTGGAGATTTCTTTATTCTATAATAATCTGGAGATTTTAAAAAATTGGAAATAACTTTTTTACTGTATTTCTCAAAATATCAGAAACAGAAAAGTGTTGATTTTTCATTCACAGAATGATATTCCAAGATAAAGTCCAAGATAAAGATTTGGCTCGTCCCATCTCCACTGTTACAAGTGATCAGATTAAAAGTAGAGTTTGAACTGAATTAGTCCTCTTCATTCATCCTAAATGCTTACATTTGTAAATAAACAGCACTTGTGCTATAATTTTGTCCGATCTCAAATCCAATATTATTTATTTATTTATAGAAATTCTTTTTATTTATGAACTATTGGGTAAAGTACATTTAAACTTAAGCAAAAGGACCTATTTATGGTAAAAGAAAATTATAAGCACTGGTCAATGTTCAATAAACCGAAAAATATCAGGGTGGTCTATCTTTTTGTCCTGGACCTTGCACCATCAATTGACTTAAGTTGCATATGTACTCTGATTCAAGTGGCATGTGTATCCTCACCAATATATCCGCTCACCAGTTCCTCCTAGCTTAATGTTATTGATATGTCCAGCTCATTATGGAGGGAACAGTAGGAACCTTGGATCATTTTACTTATGAACTTATTTGTGTATAAATAATGAAAAGTGAAAATGAAAATAATTAGACATTAATAAAAAAATGAGATATGAAAGAATACTTACAAAACTATAAGCTAAATTAATAAAGTATAGATATAGAATATATATATATATATATATATATATATATATATATATATATATATATATATATATGTATGTGTGGTGTGTGTCTATATATATATATATATATATATATATATATATATATATATATATATATATATATATATATATATATATATATATATATATAGACACACACCACACATATATACAGCAGAGTCTCACTTATACGAAATATTAAATTATATGAACAAATTCTCATTCCCTGCCAAAACTCCATTTAGTTCTATACAATTAATTATTCAGTTATATGAAACATTCACTTATACGAAGGAAAATTCGCTCTCCAGGTGTAAATATTATTCAGTTGTACGAAGAAATCAGGGCTTTTCAACGAAATGTTGTTGCTTGTAGATGCCTGAGTTTTCCTTCCTTGTGGTGAATCATTTTCCGTGAATCATTTCTGGGCTTCCAGTTTGTGGCACTGTGTGTTAGTGACTCATCCCCTTCAGTTCATGAGATTCTCCCATTCCCTTAATTTTGTCAGTACCAAAAGTTGTTTTGTTGTCTACGGACCACCCTATCTCAAAAATGTATTTTATTTTAAAATAAATACATAAAGAATAAAACATTCTCTAGAAGAGAAAATTACAAGAAGTTGAGGACAACCTGAATTAAATGAAAACAGCTGTGGCAGAATCTCCTGAGTGACCCAATTTTTATGGAACTGCTGGAGTAACTTTTGAACATTTTGTAGAATGGAACAACCTGGCTGTTTGCGCATCCCAAAGTTACCAGGAAATTATAGCTGGCCACCCTGGGTAAAGCCGAAGGAATCTTTGATGATTCTAATTCCCAATGTTCAGATAACATAGAGCCAGAGGCACAACCAACATTTGTGCAAACGATTGCTGCATTCGAGCTAGTGATGCATTTTGTCTATTCTAAAGATATAAATGAAAAAGATTCGAACATTTTTGTTGATTGTGAACGGGTTATGTAGCTTGTAAAAAGTGAAACCTCTTTATATATATATATTTATATATATATTTATATTTATCTTTATAAACATGTGATGAAGAACAATACAATGATTGTCCATATTTAATGTGATTCTAATTTATTTTGTAAAATTAATCAATTTAGATTAAGAGATAAAATATTGTATTAATCGCACATATATTTATTAATTAAAACTTATTTATGAAGGAATGAGATGGTCTGGGAGGCGGTCAAAAAATGGAACACAAATAGTAAAAACTATTTATTAAGGATCCGACGGAGCCTCTTCTTCCTCCCTCTGAGCTTCAAGCCCTGAAGAAGACTTGCAAAGTGGTTCGAAATGTCGGATCCTTAATAAATAGTTTTTACTATTTGTGTTCCATTTTTTGACCGCCTCCCAGACCATCTCATTCCTTCATAAGTTCTACGGTCAACCATTGATTATTCAATAAAACTTATTTACATTGTCATATCACTATTCTGTTGTTTATATTATTCTTTTTATGGTATATTGGTCACAGTTCTTTTTCATTGGTGACATGGCATTCCTAAATAATTCACTATTCGTTATATAAATCACTATTTTTATTTTCAGTGACAGTTTCATTTCATTTTTTATTTCAGAATGGTTTCAGTTAATTAAAAAATATTTTTGCAGTAAAGTTTTGCTTTATTTCATATTGTTTTATTCTTTATAACCGTGTTATTTATTGACTAGAAACAAAGTGAATTTAATAACACTTCCTTATTAGGGAATCGTAAATTCCAGATCACACTTTTTGGCAAATCAGATGCCAAATCTAGACCAATCCCAAAAGAAACCTTAACTTCATTTATACGAAATAAAAGCTTAATAAAAGAAGTTTTCCTAAAAGTGAATTAGCTTTATTCTAGCATAGCAGAGGGCTGAGAAAAATATTCACAAGTAAAGTGTGCTTTTAAAAATAAAATAAAACTTTTTGCTATTGGTCCCGCCGAAATCCCCTGTACAATGGATTTAGTTAAGCCAAATCATATTTCTAAAATGGAATTTTGTCTACTTAATGATGATGCAATTGGAACTTAATTACCTTGAATAGTTTTTGGGTGATCACTTTCTATTCAACAAAAAACGTGACACCTAAAATAACACAAAACTAAAATTCTTAAATTATGCCTAGATGTTACAGGATTATCTATGTAAGAATAAGAATAAAAAGATATCTTCCAATACAATATTTATTTATTTCGCAACCGTTTTCGGTCTCTATACCTTCATCAGACTAATATGCATGTTAAACTTTCGGCAGCCCTCCTCTGTTATTTGTCATATCAAACAGTCCCCTTTTGACATACAACAGAGGAGGGCTGTTGAAAGTTTTAACATACATATTAGCCTGATGAAGGGCCTAGAGAGCGAAACTGGTTGCGAAATAAATAAATATTGTACAGAAAGACGTCTTTTTATTCTTATTCTAATAAAACTGAAATTTCCTGCTTTTCTGTAGAGAATTGGACCGTGGTTCATATAAACTTTTTTGTTACTCTTGATGTGCAGAATCAGCCCCTTAAGTTTCCTGGTTCTTATGCTGTACACCCTGTAGGCATGTTCCAGAGGAATTGTCAAAAATAGTGGTATATATAAGCATATACTTAAATTTAAATTATTTTGGATATGAAATCAATTTATTATATACACGTATACTTATGATTTTATTCAAATAATGTAAATTTAATATTGGTATTAAATTAATTATAAAATATTAGTGATTTTTTTTTTTGTTTTATCACTTAGTCTTTCCAAATAAAAATTGTATTTATTTCATTTTATTTATTTATAGATTTATTAAAATAGGAAAACTTGTTTTTTTTAGTCTTTATTTTCCTTATTTTCTGTTTTGTGGATAGTGATTTAGGAGAAATTATAAATGCAGCTGCTATGTGATTTCTGGTTTACTTCTTGTTCAATTTCATGATGATAGGTTAAATTTTTGCCTGGAAGAATAGTAAAGCAGTTATTGTTATTATTCTAATGAAAATATAATGTTTTTTAATTTGATCAATATTTTAGGCCAAAAGCCTTGTAAATATATAGTATGTTTGTTGTACTCCACTCTTTTTCTCTCCAAATTATTGGGAATACTAAATTTTATTATTTTATCTTTCTAATATTACATCATACCGGCTAAAGAAACATAGCAGTGACAGGTTTAAAAATAAAATATTTATGAAGTATAGAATAAAAAAAGTGATTTAAAATAAAATATTTATCAATAAAAAAATGTCAGCCTTTGAAGAGTTAAATATATGTTTCATGCATGAAACATGTATTATAGCTGCTACTACCAAAAAGATATTAGTGACAGGTATCATAGAAGGGACGTTGAGGATGAAGTTTATGACTGATGTGAATTGTGATAAGGGTGGTTTAAAGTGTTTAGCCTCTTAGCAGCTGTACAACTTTGCAAAGTACCGTCACTGACTGGCCCTACTTTAGAGGTATTTTCATCCACAAATTCAAAATGTAGAAAAAAATATTTGTGTTATATCTTCTTATTTTATTGGAAAATAAGGTGAACTTTTCTTCTTTTTTTTTCTATGGGTCAGCATTTTTCTTTATTATACAGAAGTTTTGCTGAAATTGGATTTTTATTGTTTTTTACCATTCTAAGTTCTATATGGATTAACTATTAATTTTTTCTTTTATTTTTATAGCATATATCCATCACAGCAGGAACCAGGAGCAATACAAATTCCAATTGCTAATAACACAGGTTCTCTTCCTGATTTATCCAATTTTCATATACCTTCTCCCTTGGATATACCAATTGACCAGGAGGACACACATTGTTACAATGTAAGTTACTGGTTACTTTAAATTTATTTTAGAATCATTTATGTATGATTATTTTATAAAAACACGGTTGAACTTTTATTATTACAATTCAGTTTTCGTTTGTTTAGAACTCACACAGTGGTTCTCCTCGAAGTCTTTCACCTACACAACTTATTCGAAACAATAAGTTTACTTTAGTGGGAACTTCGCCAAATGAAGCCCCAGGACCACCTTATGGAATGAATCATTCTGTAAGTTTTTTGTTAGAATGTGTTCGTCAAAAAGACTTTTTTATTTGATACTTAAATCATCTTTATATTAGGTGTACGACTTTGCTTCAGCCGTTTTTACCCAAAATTTGAGACTTTAATCTTTAAAAGTAACTACATACTTATGATTCAAAGTACTGTCTGTCGTTCGCCATTACTTTTTCCCAGCTTTCTGGCAATTGTCAGATACCATCTCGAAAAAACGATGTGTCTTTTAAGGCTATCCACGAATCAATTCAGTTTTTGACTTCTTCATAAGAACAGAAATGCTGATATCCTGGGCCGTGTGCCATCGATTGAAGCAAATGATAGTACGGCGGGTGGGGTAAGACCTCCCATTTCAGCGTTTCCAAGTATGCCTTGACCGGTCTTGTGATATGGGGCCGAGCATTGTCATGCTGGAGGACACCTAACTTTGCTGTGTCTTTCGTGGTACTGTGGCTGTTTCTCCTTCAATACAAATGCATCAACTGCATTCCGATCTCCTGTGATGGCTTCACTCGGTTTCAACAGCTCATAATTCACCACTCCGAGCTGGTCCAACCAAATTTCAGAGCATGACCTTGACGCCATGAATATTCGGTCTGGCTGTCTATTTGGAGGCATGTCCGGCCATTCCCCAAAATTTTCTGTGCTTGGGATTATCATTGTGGACCTATTTTTCATCGCCGGTCATAGTGCGATGTAGAAACCTCTTCTGATTCTATCTTTAAAGCAGCTGTTCACAAGTAAAGAAACGCATAACATCTTTCGGTTTCAGCTCATACGGAACCCAATTCCCATGGCTTAGAGGCATTTTGAAATGGCTTATTTAGTCACACCCAGTGATTTTGCCAATTTTTTTTACGTTTGGCTAGAGTCTTCATCATTCAATACCACCAATTCCGAATCTTAGAAAATTTTCTATCTTACATCACCATGCTGGTCCTCGACATCAAAATCACCGCTCTTGAAGCGTTGAAACCACTCAAAACATGTTCTTTCACTAAGAGCAGCCTCACCTTATGTACTTGAGAGCATTTTATGAGCCTCAGTCGCTGATTTCTTCAAATGAAAGGAGAAAATAAAAACTTCTCACAAATGATGAGAATTTAGTTCCAAAACTGACATCTTCGATCGAGAATAAATTTATGATGCAATCACAAATTCACTAATATGGTGCTGCCGTTATGTTGACAGATGTCCAAGATTACTGTTAAACATTTTTGACTTAACCTATTTCAACCACCACCTACTGCTGGAGCCATCTATCGAAAATTGACGGAAGCAAAGTTGTACTCCTAATAATTTTAAATTAGGTTACATGTCGGTTTTATACATTGAAGTGCTTTAATGGGTCTTTCGTATCATTATTTTCCATTAATATCTATCCATTAGTCTAATTATTTCCTATGAAATAAATCTGTTACCCTTATTCCTATTCATGCCTGCTGAAACCAATTTCCTTTTTTTCTTCCTTATGATATTCTATGAGGTACTTAAAAAATAACTTTTTTTAAAATAAGATTAATGATTCTAAAATCTTTTTTAATAGATTAATATTAATTGTTATCTTCGATTATTTATCAAATCACATCTATTTCCTTCCTCTCTTTCTCTCTCTGCTCTTCATCTGTTTGGGGTGACTGTCCATTCCCTTCCAGCAGATCCTGGAATTATTCCCTCCACCTTTCATTTATCTCATCCTTCTGCCTGAGAATTTTTCCTTCCTTGTTTTTGACTAACTTCAGGGTTGGCACTCTTTCATTTTTTAATCTCTTGAGCACACAGTAAAATAACTTTTGATTTCGGTGGAAATCGGATTCCAATTTTCATCCAAAATCTGTCCACGTAATCCTGTTTGCTTCTATCATCTTTTAGCCTTGGTCCTTCTCCTCCTCAAAGTTCTCCAGTGTTTTGTGTTCTAGGTATTCTTTTCAAAGAGTCTTCTTTTCCCTAATTACTTTTTAACCACCATGCTGTTCTCTTATACTGGGCTCCAATTCTTTTTTTTACTGGAAACCAATGTTGCTATATCCATAATTATTTTCTTAAAGCAGAACCAGCTTATTTACTTCTATTCATACAGATGTTAATACAAATGATCAGAATCTTTTCGCAGTTTTTGTATTTGCTAGTGCAACATTCTGATCTATATTCGATGGCACATTGAATAATATTATTTTTTTCATACATTTTAAGCAAATTATGCAGGGTGCTGCAGGAGGAAATGCCAGTAATTAAGGGTAGGATGGTTTATAAAATATAGCTCAGTGCCACCAACCGAATCTTCTTTTCTCAATCCGTTGTCGAGAAATGATTTTTTAAGTGGTTTTCCAAGAAAACTCTGTTTTATCCAATAGAAATCAAATCATGATTTGATATTTTTCCTAAAACAAAATAATTATCAAATTCAATCCCTTTCTAAAACTGTTACTGGATGGGATATTCAAGTAGTTTTAGTTGTTACTTACAATTAGTAACTGTAACTACAGGTACAACTATAAGTTTTATTTACTTTCGCAACTACGCCATGGTTGTGGATTTCAACTGCTGTTACCAACTAAATTTTAAAATTAGTAATTACAACTACTTAACTTGTTAGTAGTTTAAAATGTTGTTAACTGAAGGAATTGTACTATTGCCCAACACTGATTTTCTGCTTAATGTAGATACTCTGAATTCTTTTCTCAATGGTTTTAGAATTACTACTATCACTTTTATTCTCACTCACTCACAAATTGGCACTACAGTCCATGTAGGACCTTGGCCTCCATTAACAGCTTTTTCCATTCGTCTCTGTCCGTAGCAAATCTCCTGTGGTGTACACCTAAAGCCTTCAGGTCTGCCTCGACATTATCCAGTCATAGCAGTCGAGGCCTCCTTCGCTTTCGTCTTCCACCTGGCTTCCTGTAGATCAGTTTTTTTCCCACGATCCATTCTCTCCACATGACCCAACCATCTTAATCGGCCCAGCTGGATATACGAGACATTGCCTCCCTCTACAAACAACTCCTGCAGTTTCTTACTAGTTCTGATTTACCAAGCATCCTCAAATTTTCAACACCGAATATTCAACAAAGAACTTTTCTCTCCCAGACTTTTAAAACTCACTTGTTTTCTGCTGTTAGGGTCCATGATTCGCTGCCATAGGTGACAATTGGTCTTACTACTGTCTTACAAATTAGGAGCTTTGCCTTTCTTGAAAGGCTCTTGAAGTTAAGGGCCTTCTGTACCCCCCCCCCCCTTAGGCAGCGGTTTCCAGCAGCGATTCTGGCTTTTTTATCGGATTCCGTCGAATTATCGGTAGTTACCAAGGTACCTGAATTCTGCACAATACTGTATTTGGGTACTTTCCCAGCTAGTGCGCTCTTCACCATATCTTTTTTCGGTCTGCATATACATGGTCTTCTGTACATTGATCTCAAGCCCGAGTTCCCTAGCAGTTCCAAGGAACTCTTCCAGTGCACCAGATAAAGCTTGAAGCAATCACCATGCCATCCGCAAAAGCCAGATGTTGGGTTAGGCTGTTGAAAATGGTACCACCCGGATTCGTTTTTATTTTACGAATTGCGAACTATTAACACTAGGTTGAAGAGCAGGACTGACAGTGGGTCCGCTTGCCGTAATCCTTTCCCTACTTTGGAGCATCTTCGTCCGATCTTGACCTTACAGGATGTGTTCTTAAGAATCATGCCAATGAGCCCAGCTTTTTGGAGATCCCTAAAGAATGTTGGCATTTGTAAATATTCTCCTTATCTATAGTATCATAGACCTGCTTGAAATCGATGAATACATGGTGGAGAGCAACATTACATTCATTTGATTTCTCCAGCATTTGTCTTACTGGGAATATATACTTTCTCAGACCATTTTACTAAACTCCTGCTGATCGCTATAGAGAGCACTTTGTATACTATTCTAAGGAAGGATATTCCCCGATAATTTCTACATTCCATTTAGCTCCCCTTTTTGTATATCAGACAGACTACTGATTCTGACCATTTTTCTGCCATTTTTTCAGATGTCCATACACCAAACATAATCTGATACATCTGACATCCTCCCAGATGTCCTCTCCTGCATACTTAGGCATTTCTGCATGTATGCTATCCCCTCCCGGTGCCTTATTATTTCTGAGTTCCGAGATAATCTCAATTATCTCTATTTCAGGTGGATTATCTTCTTCTTCCTGGTCTTCCTATAAATGGTCCCTTGTGCATATCGAGTGGTGGGCCTTTTGTTCTACTCCTAGTACTTATTCAAAGCCTCTGCCACCTACCTAGAACTTCCTCTTTGTCATGGAATAGGTTACCCTGCTCATCCCTTACGGAGTCGGATCTTGGAGTAAATCCAATCTGAAACTCTTTTAAACTTTTATACAATTTTCTTGTTTCTTTGGCCTTGTAATGGTCTTCAAATTTTCTGAGCCTCTTATTCTCCTTTGTCCGTTTCTTTCTTCAACAAAGCTTCTTAGCCTTATTCCTCTTTTGACGGTAAAGACCAGTGGTTTGTCGTGTCACTCTTTGAAGGTTTCTAAGTCGTGCTTGGTTCTTCTCTTGAAACGCTCTTTGACATTCATCGTCAAACCAGACATTCTTAGGAGCTTTTCGTCACTGCCCCAAACCTCTTCAGCCGCTCTTCCATGAGTTACTTTTACAAAATCCCAGTGCTCTTCTGCAGATAAGTCCTGCAAAGGTGTTGTCATTGTAGCACTATTCTCGTGTACTACTTTTATACTTTTTTTTTAATTTTAGACTGAAAAGGATATACATTGAGTTTAATCAGTATTAACCAATTTGTGTAATTAAGTCTCATAATAAGTAATTAGTTTCATAATTTTAGTTTTATACTTAAAATATTCATATTCACAGGGGGTTTATAAATGATCATGCAAGAATTTCAAATTATGAATATTCCTTTGAATTATTTTATAAATGCATTAAGAAAGTAATTAGAACATGATTTTTTTTTTGTTTTGAAAAAACAAAGGTTTGCTGGGAAGCTTTTTAATTATTTATCATTTTTTGTTTGTAGGAAACACACCATCGGCAGTTTTGTCAATCCAGAACAAGTTCTCAAATGTCCCCACAACTTTCAATGTTCAAGGTACTTCATATATAGCATAAAATATTAAAAGTAACATGATAGATAAGCTCTAATAATATTTCATTAGTCAGAAACATTAGCAAAATATATTAAAATACTTTTTGTTCCAACTTCCATTTAAAAAGTTTGTTCTTTACACCTGTTAATTTCATCAATCAATTTCTGCATAGCCTTGACTAATTATTGAACCGGTAATTTTTGGCTAACTGAATTAATATCTATCTTTAGATGATATAATTCTATATTTGAGGAGTTTTTTATCAAAAGTTAATATATCCACTTAACGATAATTTTCAGGAAATAAAAAAAAAGCGTTATGCGAACTGTATTATTTTTTTCGAAACGGTAGTTCTTCCATATTGTTAATCTCTGTGGTACTAAAAATGACCCACATTTTCATGATTTTATTTTTGTTCACTTTGAGTAATTTAGGTAACTATGTATTATTAACTTTTGATTGAAAAGGATGAATATTTTGAGTTTTTATAGAAAAGGAAAAACTTAAACATCTAAATGTTTTCTGTTGAAAATTTATTACTTCCATATTTTGATCAGTCCAGCTTGAATAAAGAACGGTATGAAAGTAAGTTTCATGTGAACAATTTTCCGACTGTTTAGAGGTATGTTAAAAGGAAAACGAGTGTGAACATTTTCCGACTTTTCATTCATCTTTCCTATATCTCTTGAATAGCTGAATGGATTTTTGCGATTCAAATAGTTTTCCGACTATTTAGGGGTAGACTAAAAGTAAATTGAATGTAAAAATTTCCCGACTTTTTATTTGCTTTTCCTTGTATATCTCATGAATGGATTTTTGCGGCTGAGATGATTTTCCCAATATTTAGAGGCATACTAAAAGGAAAATGAATGTAAACATTTTACCACTTTTTATTTGCTATTCATCTTATGTCTCTTGAACTGGTGAATGGATTTGTGAAAATTTTTCAACTTTTCATTTGCTTTTTCTCTTATATCTCATGAACAGCTGAATGGATTTTCGCGGTTCAAATGACTCTACCAAAAGCTCCTTCCCTTTGCAGAACGGGAAATTGGACTATTTCAGGCAGGTTTTATTAGGGAAAGATCATCTATAGATCAGATCTTTTCGGTGAGGAGTATTTTGGCAAAACCCAGGGAATACAATATAAATACACACCATTTATTTATTGATTTCCAGGAAGCCTATGATGATATCATTAGAAAAGAATTGTACCAGGGCTTGATTTAAATGGGAATACCAGCCAAATTAGTACACTTGATAAGGATCATTATGAAAGAAGTACAGTGCAACGTTCGACTCCAAGGTGATACATCTGATAGGTTTCACACATATATAGGGCTAAGACAATAACTTGGCTCTGGAATATGCAGTAAGAAAATCAGAAATTCAGATAGGGGATACAGCGTTTAATAAATCTGCAATGATCCTAGCCTTTGCGGATGATGTGGATATCATTCGGAGAACGTTCATGGATATGAAGAGGACATTTCTTGGGCTTCAAAGAGCTGCAGCTGGTATGGGGCTAGTGATGAATGAGGAAAAATGAAGTACATGATTGCAGAACCTGAAGGAGCAGTCCATGACCACCTCCAGGTAGAGATTGGGAATAACACTTTTGAGAAGGTTGAAGAGTTCGATTATCTAGGCTCCCAGGTCAACTCTAATCATGACATGAAGGCAGAGATCCAGAGAAGAATCTTGACTGCCAATAAATGCAATTTTGGCCTCCATAAGCATTTAAAAAGTAAAGTGATTTCCCAATCAATGAAGGTAACTATCTACAAGACACTGATCAGACCAGTACTAACCTATGGTTTAGAATGTTCGACAATGACGAGAACAGAGGAATGCTATCTCCTTCAATTTGAGCGGCGTATTCTGAGGAAAATATTTGGTTCTTCACATAGTAATAGTGTATGAAGAATCCGAACCAACTCAGAGTTAGGGGAACTGTGCAAGAACTCAGATATAGTAAGAATTATAAAGGTTGGTTGGCTCCAATGGTCAGGCCATATTACAAGATTGACACCAAGAAGATGCCACAAGAAGAGTGGGAAGACCCCGGTAGCGATGGATAGATGGTGTGTCCACCGACGCGAGATCCATCCTGGGTATTCGCGGCTGGAGAGTAGCGGCACCCGATAAAGATGACTGGCAAACCAAACTGCTAGAGGCCTTGACTCTCCAGGAGTTTTATTGCCATGGAAGAAGAAGAAACTGATTTTCCGACTATTGGGAGATAGGCTAAAAGGAAAACATGTATAAAGATTTTCTGACTTTTCATTTTCTTTTTATCTTATATAGGCTAAAAAAAAAATTTGTGTGAGAAATTAGAACATTAGTTTTAAAATTCCAGCCGACTTTTTGAGAAAATTAATTTACATGTTTGCTTGATCTTGTCTAAGAGCTCATTATTTACTAAGTGAAGACTTAGTTTGTAACTCACTGATTTGGATGCCGATTTTTGTACCAATATTATCCCTTTAAACTGAATTGGCATTAGGAAGCATGAATCTTTTATGGGAATCATTTTTTTTTCTCAGCTCTCATTCAGTATTGAGAAATGATTCGTTCGCATTAATTTGAAAGTTTTGAATGGTATTTGAGCTAAAAAAATAAATAGGTGGCGCCAATATCTTGACCCACCAGCTACCAAGTAAAATGCATTTTCAAACATTTTTATACTTCAAATTTATGTTTTTTCTTCTGCCTATACCTCTGTATTGCCCGTATAACTGAAAATGAGCTGCATTACGACAACTACAAAAATTCAGCCCTACCGTAATGTGTGCTCGCAAATAGTGAAAAGCTTATTCCCAACCGGTTTCTGTATTCCTGACTTCATCAGAGGAGCACAAGAACACATTTTGCAGAGATATTTCAAGAATCAAAAGCATCCGAAAAATCAGGAACTGATTATCATAAAAAGGACACCCCCAAAAGCAAGGAGGTTGCCAAGGAAGGGGTAGGTAATTAGAAAACCCAAGAAGTTGGAAAGTTTGAGACTTAAGAACCTAATTTAAATTGCGAAAATTGTGGTAGGTAATTAGAAAACCCAAGAAGTTGGATAGTTTGAGACTTAAGAACCTAATTCAAATTGCGAAAATTGTGGTAGGTAATTAGAAAACCCAAGAAGTTGGAAAGTTTGAGACTTAAGAACCTAATTCAAATTGCGAAAATTGTGGTAAAGTATTTTACTCAAACAGATACTAAAATATGAAATCCACTATATTTTAAGTTAGGAAATTGGGATTTTATCGATACAATGTTGTGTTTGAATAGAAAAAAAAAAATTATTGTTGTCAAGTGTCAACATTCGCAAGAGATAAGTTCAAAAACAAATGAGTTGGAGAAAATTACAATATTTCATAATATAGTTGGGAAAATTAAAATATTAAATAAAGTTGAGAAATTGGTGGAAATTTTAGATTTCATCCCATGCAATAAATTGTAGCAGAGTCTCTCCCTACAAGGCATGACCAAATGCCTAAATGTAAACTAGCAGAAATTATTGGAGATTATCTCCAAACATTTAAATCTAAGTTTAAAACAAAATGAATTTATTTGAAAATCTTGCCCAGCAATATGCATTTTCAAAAATTCTATTCTATTCTATGACAGGAAAAGCGAATGAAAAGTTGGAAAATTTTCACACTTTTTTTTTTTTAAGCATAACCCGAAGTAGTCGGAAAATAGTTTGCACCGCCAAAATCCATTCTTCTGTTTGTGAGATATGAGAGGAAAAGGGAATGAAAAGTCGGCAAATTTTTACTCTTATTTTCCTTTCAGCCTTCTCCTAAATAGTTGGAAAAACAATTAAAACTGCAAAAAATCACACATCACACATTCATCCATTCACGAGAGGTGGAATGAAAGACGAATGAAGAGTTGGAAGATTTGCATTTGAAAATTTTAGTGCCAACAGAAATTTTTTTTTATATTGAGTTTGGTTGACCATTGATATACTTAAGGAAGAAGTTGGTCTGCACCCACAGACCAACTTCTTCCTTAAGTCAAAGACTAATACATTAATAAGTAAGACTTATTTATTTTGTGCCGTTTCGGCCTAAGTTTTAGGCCATCATTAGGGCTAAAAGATAAAACAAAATAACATGTGAATATAACATTGAAAACGACAGGGGCTGTACAAGTAAAAAATGATAAAAACAGAAATTACAAGCAAGATAAAAATATATGAAGTATAAAAAGAAAAAGATGACACTATATATTGTAAAAAATGAAAATGTAAAGTTAAGTGAAAATAGTGAAGGAAAGATTATGAATTACATGAAACAATGAAGTACATAATACATGATATGATAAAATATATGAGCACTATTAATTAAAATGACTACTAGTATGAAGATTTGGCAGTATATAAAGCATATCAAGATAATTATGATATTGTAAGTTTTGTAAAGGATTACATTGATGTTAATATTTTTAATAAGTGACTAATGAAAATAATAACAATGTAAAAATTAATTGAAATTAAAATAATGTGTTATTTACACAGGGTAAATATTCATATATCTTCATTAAAAAAAATATTCCAGAAATGTTAACTGATCTATAATATATTCACCCCCTTTTTCACCGCTCCCTTGATAGTTAAGAGTTGTCACGCGTTTCCATTATCAATATTCTTTCTAATTACCTCCTACACCCACCCTCAAATTCTTCCAATTTTTCAAAGACCTCTCTTTCACCCAATCCTTCCTAAAATCCCATGGCGACATAATCATAACAAAAACAGACAAAGGCAACAAAACAGTCATAATGGAACTTTCTGAATACAATGATAAAATGACTTTATTCCTATCAGACCGAACCACATATATCCCCATAACCCGTGACCCTACTCTACTTAAAACCCAATGCAATCAGCATTTCAAAAACCTTTTAAATTTAAAACTAATCACTTACCCCACCTACAGAAACCTTATATCCTCTAATTCCATAGCTCCCCGTTTTTAAGGACTCCCCAAAATTCACTAACCGACACCCCCTCCGTCCCATCACTTCCGATATTAATTCTCCCTCAGTCAAACTCAGCGAATTCTTACTCCCCTCCTTACAAATCCTTAGTCACAGCAACCCTTATGACGTCCACAATTCCTTTCACCTACGCGAACAATTATTATCCTTTACTATTCCTGACCACTACATACTTACATCCTTCGACGTCGAAAGTTTATTCACCAACATTCTCATGGATAAAGCCCTCCGTATAGTTGAAGACAACTGGACATCGATTGAACCCCATACCTCCCTTAACCTTTCCTCATACCTTGAATCCCTACAACTTTGTTGTAAATCTGGCTACCTTACTTTCCATGGACAGTTCTTTAATAAAATTTCAGGACTTGCCATGGGAAATCCTCTTGCTCCTGACATTGCTAACATTATCCTTAATGACCTACTTAAATCCGTAACTCTCCTATTCCCAAACAACATTATCTTTATTAAAAAATATGTAAATGACCTTTTCCTCATCCTTAATCCTGATAAAATTCCTAATATCCTATCAACCTTCAACTCTTACCATCCCCGTCTACACTTTACTGTTGAACATGAATTGTACAATTCCCTTCCTTTCCTTGACCTCATTATAAGAAACCCTAACAGCACTATATACACAGACCGGCATACCAAACCGACTTACTCTGGCAGATTTTTAAACTACTATTTCTAACATCCTAACCACCAAAAATTAACGTAGCCAAAAATCTCATACATCGATGTCTTTCCCTATCTAATTCTCACCTTCATGAAACCAATATTAATCATATCAAACAAATCCTCTTAGCCAATAACTTTCAACAAACTCATCCACAATTACAAAAACCCTCCCGTCCCCATCACTACTTCTTCACCACCCCCTACTGTTCCTTTTTATAGATCTCTACCATACATCCCCTTCCTTTATGAAAATATAAAAAAAATCCTTACGCTCCTTAATACGAATTGCCTTCAAATCCCACAAAAACTTTCCAACCTCTACACATGTGTAAAAGATTCCATTCCTCTTAAACACCATTCCCCAGTCGTATATCGCATCCCCTGTTCTACTCCCAACTGTAACTCTTCCTATATCGGCAAAACTAAAAACCTCCTTAAAGATCGCATCACCCAACATAAATATTCCATCTCTTCCCGTAACCAGACTGCCTCTAAACTATCAGAACATGCTTTATTCTTGAATCACACTTTCGATTTTGACAATACTTCAATCCTCGCCACAGTCCCTAACCATGACAAATGACTTCTCTCAGAAAGCATCTTCATCCAATTAGAATCCCTTCCCGTCAATCAAAAAACTGATATACAAAACCTTTCTCTAACCTACTCCCAAATATTCAATTATTAAAAGAAACCTAATTTTTCATCTACCCCCACATACCTATTTTTTATTTTTTTTCTTATTAAATTTAGCCCGTAACCTATGTTCTATTTCCATTGTCATTTATCCCATCAGTTGGAGAGAATATTTTTTGGATGAGATATTAATTTTTAATTTTATTTTTTAACATTAATTTAAATTAATTTAATTAATTATTTTTTTAACCTTAAATCAATACGTTTTATCAGTTTTTAAATCAATTGTTATGCCTTCTGATCACAGAGTATTTAAATTTAGTGTTAGTTTCTGTCAAATCAGTGAGTTGGTGACATTGTTTAACAGCTTTTCCAATTCCCAGAACTCTATTATTACGATTTAGTTGGCGCTCGACTGCACATTTATCTGGTATGTAATTTTACGTGTTCTTCACATTTCCTCTTCCTCCTTTTTTCTATCCTTCTTCTTTCTTCACTATATAGGATATTGACCTATAATTGTATTACTCTATTTTTGGGCTTAAATTACTTTATATTTTACTCGTTCATTTTATAATTATTTTAATTATAAAAATGTCAACTTTTTAACATCATTATCATCTTTTACATAACTTGTCACATCATAATTATCTCTATATGCTTATTATTATTTTAATTTTAATTATTATATTAATTATTTTAATTTCAATTAATTTTTACATTGTTATTATTTTCATTAGTCACTTATTAACAATTTTAACATCAGTGTAGTCCTTTACAAAACTTACAATATCATAATTATCTTGATATGCTTTATATACTGCCAAATCTTCATACTAGTAGTCATTTTAATTAATAGTGTTTATATATTTTATGTGTACTTCATTGTTTCATGTAATTCATAATCTTTGCTTCACTATTTTCACTTAACTTTACTGTTTCATTTTTTACAATAAATAGTGTCATCCTTTTCTTTTTATACTTCATATATTTTTATCTTGCTTGTAATTTTTGTTTTTATCATTTTTTACTGTTACTGGTACTGCCTCTGTCGTTTTCAATGTTGTTATTTGGTTTTTTCTTTTAGCCCTGATGATGGCCTAAAACTTAGGCCGAAACATTGGCACAAAATAAATAAGTCTTACTTATTAATGTGTTAGTCTTTGACCACACCCCCCCTCCCCCCCGACCAACTTCTTCCTTAGAAAAAATGTATATTTATAAACAAATATAGCGGCTTCCTATCTTAATTCCTAATTTAAATGCACCCTCTAATAGTGAAAAGGTTTCCCACCTATAGTATATACCAGAGGTACCCAGACTTTATGTCACTAAGTACCTCTTCCACTTTTCAAACGACTGGGTGTACCACTACTTGTTCTTACAATATTATAATTAAAAATTCGTCTTAATAACAAAATGCAAACTGATTTACAAAAGTTTATCAAACAAAAATAAATATTACAATAAATATTACAGTAAATGTGCTTAAGAAAGTAATGAATTGAAAATAAAGTTCCAACATCCAAACTCAAAAGAGAAATTGATATCACATAACAACAGCAACAGTAAGACGAACAACACCTAGAATTCTGCACATAAAACTGTGTTTATCAAAAATAAGAAATTAGGACAATACTTTTCATTTGGAAGCATGATGTTTATTTACAATCAGAGCATCAATCTTAAGATTGATGGAGCTCAACTTGATTCTTTAGTTCTCTTTACATTGAGTATTTTCACCTTTATTACTTTAACCATTCTAAATCATTTTTATTAATTGTAGACAGTGTATATTTATCTTATAATTGATACATTGAATAATATTTTTTTAAATATTGTTATACCTCAGTGAACTTGTTTAAAAGGTGATTTTTTTCATATCTTTTATTTGCTTGTTCGCATATCAACTAGAACATCCTTGTGTAACACCAGCGGTAGGCATACCATGGTGTAAAGAACCCCTGGCATTTACCATCACCTTTTGGCGATGGAACTCGTTTTCGGTATACAATAAAGTTATCACATTTAATTGTGTTCAACTAAAAAGGAACATTTCAGGGTCATGTGGCAGTAATGAGCATTAAGATATTTTTTTCAACAAAAAAGTTGATAATTTAGTGGACCCTCATTGGTTTGTTTTTGTCATTGAGTCGGAAAGTGAAATGAACATTATGGATAAAAAATAAAAAAACTTAATACTCATTTTTACAAAGGGCACGATTTTTGACTTTTCTGAGAATCACCCATAAGTTCGGCAATAACTGAAAAAAATTTATATTTTAATTGGTTTATACTTTTAATTTATTTAAAAAATATTCCTATTTTAAATTAAAGTGCACATGTGACATCCCAAATTTTTTAACTTTTTTCAGTTTTTGGGCTATAACATTAAAATGGTGCATCCTAGCGAAAATTGTATTCTATTATAAATTAAAGAACATTAAATTCTGCTTAGTACATTAAAAATGAGTATCTCAAACGTTGGATCTGAATCCTGAAAATCGAAAAACATCTGGACCCCAGTTGAGACCAGAAAGGGATCTTGGGAGAAAATTTTGGAGAAGTTCTGAAAATCTGTTCATTTATGTTTTATGGGTACTGATTACAAATTTTAGCTTTGTTACCTCGAATTTTTCCTGGAAGTATAAAAATAAGCAATAAAAATATTTTTTTTTTTTTTAGCTCACACCTGGAAACCATGCATTATTCGAATAAATTCTAATATTTATTTCATTCCAAATTAAAGAAGGGTAAATTACCTACAATTTCGGTTCTAAAGATTTTTTTTTTGGACGCTCTGTTTTGAAATGAATGAGAGTCGAAATTATGAGGCGGAATATCTAAATTAATCTTAAAGCAACAGCTCTCGGAGGAAAGTTTTGAAGATGTTCTGAAAATTTGATCATTTATGTTTTGTAAGATATTGATCACGAATTTCAACTTTAGTTGACATCCACACGATGGTATAGAAGGATCAATCTAATTAGGAATTGATAAATTATTTGCCACTTCTATAAATTTGTTTTATTGAAAACTAGTTTCGAATGTTATACATTCATCCTCAGTTCTAAAAACACACAAAAAATTCAAAAATAAGCAATTCAAAATATAGTTGGTATTATTATACATATTAAATTATATAAATCAGTGTTATAAAAGATTTATATAATTTAATATAATATATATTTATATAATTTTATATAAATTATATAAATCAGTATTATAAAAGATTTATGAATTATGAATTTAATTAAAACAAGAAATCAAATACATTGTCTTAATTAAATTCATAATTCAAAGATCTTTTTTAATACTGATTTATATAATTTAATATGTATAATAATACCAACTATATTTTGAATTGCTTATTTTTGAATTTTTTGTGTGTTTTTAGAACTGAGGATGAATGTATAACATTCGAAACTAGTTTTTAATAAAACAAATTTATAGAAGTGGCAAATTTAATAATTTATCAATTCCTAATTTCAACTTTGCTACCTAGAATTTTACTTAGAAATATAAAAAAATATTTTTTGTTTTCTTTTGTTAATACCTTGAAAAACATGTATTATTTGAATAAATTCAATTATTTGTTGTATACTAAATTAAAGAAGAGTAAATTACCTAAAATTTTGATTCTCAGGATTTTTTAGTTTGGCTGCTTGGTTTTTAAGTAAGCAATTCAAAATTATGAGGAGTAATGTCAAAATTAATTTTTTTTTTTTTTTTTTTTTTTTTTTATATTTCTGGGAAATATTAGAGGTAACTCAATATTAGAGCTTAAAAAAACTCAAATTTGTAATCAGTACTCTATAAACATAAATGAGCAAATTTTCAAAACATCTCCAAACTTTCCACCGAAACTTTTTGCTCAAAGATTAATTTCGACATTCCGCCTCATGATTTCAAATTGCGCTCACTTAAAAACAGAGCAGCCAAACTAAAAAATCTTGAGAATGAAAATTGTAGGTAATTTACTCTTCTTTAATTTAGTGTAAAACAAACATGCATTATTCGAATAAATTCAATTATTTTTTTTATATTAAATTAAAGAAGAGTAAATTATCTACAATTTTTATTCTCAGAATTGTTAGTTTGGCTGCTCTGTTTTTAAGTGAGCACAATTCGAAATTATGAGGCGGAATGTCGAAATTAATCTTTGAGTAAGGCGTCACGGTTTAAAGCTTGGAGATATTCTGAAAATTTGCTCATTTATGTTTTTTGGGTACTGATTACGAATTCTCTTCCATTCAGACCCATGCTCTCACACCCAAGAATCTAAGGTCGGCCTGTACATCTTCCAGCCATCGTAGTTTAGGTCTGCCTCTTCCTCTTTCTCCATCTGGCTGCCTTTCCATAATCTTTGGGAGCCTTTTTTGATTCATAAGATGTACATGACCCAACCATCTTATTCTTCCCTTTTTATTACGAGAAACTATATCTGGCTGCCCATATAGGCCCTTAAGTTCTGTGTTAGTCTAAGTGCGGAAACGATTTCCTTCTTTGGTCGGGCCATATATTCTTCTTTGAATCTTTTTCTCCCATGTACTCAGTAACCTCTCTTGTGGCTTGGTTAGGGTCCAACTGGACGAAGGACCGTCCTATATACCCTTATTTTGCAGCTTTAGGGTATATCTCGATTTTGAAAAACTTTCCTTAGCGACCAATAACTTTTGTTTCTATTCTCAATTCTTGCCTTTATCTCTTCTTCCATTTTGTTATCTTTGGTTACAATTGTGCCGAAATCGCTGAATTTTTCTACACCCTCTTCCTATAAGATATCCACTGGTTGAGCTTTTCCTAGATGATAAAGCACCATATTAAATAACACTGGAGATAGTGGGTTCCTCTGTTTATCTTTTTTTTGAATGGCAAAGCCTCTGGACATTTCTCCCTGGACTTTTGAATGGCAAAGCCTCTGGACATTTCTCCCTGGACTTGTACTAAACCTCTACTGTTTTCTAAGGTCATCCTTATCAGCCTTATAAGTTTTGTAGGGCAACCTAGACACCTTAGGTTTTCAAAGAGCTCATTTCTTGCTGAGTTATCACATGCTTGTTTATAATCCATGAAGAGATGGTGTAGATTTGCATTCTATTCGTTTCATTTCTCTTGCATGTTCCTGATGGTTAATATGTGGTCAAGTCATATATGTGACAATTGATCTTCCAGGAGGAAACCCACATTGATAGTCACCTAATTAGTCTTTTCAATAACAAAATTGATAACACCTTGTAAATTGTACATAGTGGTGTTACCTCTCTATAATTTTTATGTATGGGCACAATAATGGTCTTATACCATTCCTTAGGCATTAGTTCCTTCTCCCATATTTCCAGGATGAGCTCATAAATCTCACGATGCAACATATTTGGTTGAAATTTCTTGAGATTTTCCTCCATATTTAAGCATCTCAGCTGGAATCCCATTGAATCCCCGCTTTGTTATTATTTAACTTTACTAAAACATCACCCACTTTTGTGGATCTGGTGGTTCAATGGTCTCTTTCTTCTTCCTTTTATCATCTTCTAATATATATCTAGTAGATTTTCTGTTGAAATTTCTGGAGATTTTTCTGGACTGAGGTTAAGTAATTGGTTTAAACAGTTTCTCCATCTTTCAGCGATATCCTCTCTGTCTCCCAGGTATGTTCCATCTTTGTCTTTGCAAAAACCTATCTAGATTGGAATCCTTAACTCTTAAGAGAACTACAAAGGAAAATATGGGCATACAACTTATGTTTAGATTTGTGAAGTTTTGAAAGATAAGGGTACTAAGCAGCTTTGAAAGAAAAGGATACTAAGAAGCTTTGAAAGAAAAGGGTACTAAGCAGCTAGGGGAGGGCTGTCACTGTGTCAATTTTTGAAAGAAAAAGGTATTCAAGTTTTATTTTAGAACTTCTTTTGATTAACAAATAGGACTGATTTCGATGTCCCTGACATTTGCTTTGTTATTTTGTTTTTATATGAACTTTGGCTGATGTTTATATGATTCCTCATTTTTTTTTTTTTAAATTTAATTTGTTTTTAAATTTGTTTGTCCTGTACTTAGTTTTTTTTTTTTAATTTGAGTATATATACTTTATACTTAATGCACTTCAAATTACTCTCTATTCTTTATTTTTTTATATTATATAAAATTTTTTTGATTGTGAGCCTTATGGATCTTATGAAAATTAAATTAAAAACCATTCAAACTACCTTTAGTCTTCGAAAGAGGACTAGTTTTCTAACTATTTTAACATATGGATTAAATTTGTACTTATTATTTTTTCTGCATATACCACTGACCTAGTTGATATACTGTGTCCTTAATGACATATTTCCACCTTTTTCTATCCAGGGGAACAGGCTGCCTGTTAACACAGTGAGTGACCACATCTTAACAAGATCCTTCTATCAGAGCCACTCTCTTCCTTTTCCCATTTTTCTGGGTACATTTCTTAATATAATTTTTCATTTTTTCAAATGTCCCATAGCCCTATTTCATGCATTAAATTTAGTCATTTAAAAATATATATGAGTCTTGTGCTATCAGTGCACTTTGTTCAGAGTAGAAAATTTCATATTGCATCCATATCAACTAGTACAATTTATGTTTAGCTAATAATGCCATTTACTGCTTAATTAAAGAAAAAAAATTGTGGATATTGTTAATTCAAGGAATCTTCAAGCAACTCTTTAATTTTCAATTAATAAAAAAATTTGTCTTAAAAGTGGTTTATTTTTCTGGATTATTATAATAATTGCTGTTTCTCTTGCTTCTTTGTTCAGTATGAAGGGTGTGCATTAGTCAGTATTGCCTAGTTGGAGATTTCTCCAAGAATTTTTTTTACCTTCATAGAGTTTTTTTTAAGCAGAAGAATTGTTTAGGGTTTTTTTTGGGAGGGGAACTCAAGCTGATGGGCTTTTAATTATTTTTTTTTTTTTTAACCAGCTTTCAACCAATTATATTTTTTAAAAATGCAGTAGTTAACTGTTTTTAATTTTATGACCCCATCTTCACAAGCATTGAAAACATAGGGCATCTAGATTTTAAAAAATCACCGGTTGGGTCATTGTGCCCGTTAGACGTCAGTTGTCAGTGTCAAATTGTGCCAAACTCATATCGGTTCCACTATTTTGGAAAGAGAACATTCATGTCTTTTCTGTGACACAATCTTAGATTAAACAGATAAATAAGCTTTTAGTTATATGAATTATGTTTAAACTATTTGATTATCATTATGCATTACACTGTATAATGTTAAATTATAAAGGATAAAGTCACTTATTATTAATGTCACCAATGAGTGACATCTGTAACTTAAATTTGATAAAATTAGCTTTGGGGATCATGTAGAATTTCAAACTTGGCGCAGTTTCAAAGCCAAATTAATCAGCTACCGATTCCCGCCAAGATGAAGTCTCCATTATGTTATAAATACGTGGGAAACACAGATTTATCATCACTTCATGCCACTCATTGGCATCTTATGGATTTCACTAGGAAGGTGTTTTTGGTTACTTTATGTAAGGAAATTAAAAAAAAAAAAATGCCAGAAAATTTTAAATGAAGCATTCGTATTTAGCCTGCAAAGTTCATTATTTTTAATTAAAGATGATATTTCACCTATTATTTCAAATTTTAAAAATATATTAAAAGAACCGAACATGGCACTAAATGAATTGAATGAATCATCCACTTTGCCGTATACAGAACTAAAAATAAGGAAGTTGATAAAATGACGATTGAGGAATTTGGACCATGGTTTTAAAACAAAAAGATGTGGGGAGGGGGATGACTTGAGGTTTGTAAACATAAAAAACTTAGTTTTTCTACTGATTTCCATCGTCTCAAATGCTGTAGTTAAGCGAGTATTTTCGATTATGAATGTGGTTAGAAACAAACTAAGAAATCGGTTTGCCATAATAATGACTAAATCCATATTGCGTTTAAGTAAACTTTTAACTTTTAAAAGTTGATGTCATAATTTCATACCCACCGCAGAGATGTTAGCAGCATTCATTCAGAAAACATGTACATCGATAACTTAGATTTAACAATTAAGGAGTCTTTAAATAAATCTTAATACTAATTTTTTTTTTTTTCTGTGCACTCTATAAATTTTCAACAATAATTTTAATAAGTTGTGTTTTTTTGTTCTTCCTTATTTTCCTAAGCAAAAATAGGTACTATTTATAGTTAAAAAATATGTATGTTTTTGATTTTGTCCAATTATTATTATAATTGTAGTATTCTTGTACCTTCGATTACATATAAATACAATATTGTCAATTTTACACTCTTTGTATTTTATTTTACCTGTACTCTTTTTAGGAGAAATTCTCTAGTAAAAAAACAATTAATATTTATCATTTTTCTACTTTCAAAAATGTACACACTATTGATTTAAAAGTGATTTAATTTGAGATGGAAACTACCAAATTTTTGGAAGAAACTATTAAATTTTGGAGTAAATTCAACTACTTCTAGGGAGAAGAATTGGACTGACCCTGACAATACTGGCCTTATTCCATCTTCTCAATTGGTCCCTGTTCATGACCATGCTCAGGGCTATTATTTATTATATTTTTTGACCAAGTCTTTCTACTATTAATAAAGTATATAGATTGATAAAATTGAATAAAATACAATGAAAATTAATTGAACAAATTTATTGCATTTACAATCTATCTTCTATTTTTTTTTTTATTCATTTTATTTTTTATTATTTTTTATACCTTTTACAGTCCTGTATATTTAGTCCCTTTTCTATTTCTATTTATTTATTTTTTTCCAAGCTATCTGATTTTTTCTTTTTTGTGATGGCGCTACTACCTAGCTACGGGCCTTGTCCTCCTTGAACCACTTCCTCCAGTTATTACTGTCTTGCGCCGATGCTATCCAGTTCCTGACCCATAGATGTTATTAGCATCGCCCGCCACACCATCCAATTAGTTTAGCTTTGGTCTCCCTCCTCTTTGTTCCATAAATTTTCTGTGCCAGGAGTATTTTTGCCATTTCTCCATCGATTGTCCTGGTAATATTCTCTGCATTTCTTAAACGGCTCAACTTCATTGTTCTGACATCAGCCTCCCCAAAGGCATTATATAGCTCCTGGTTAGTGTGTTGCTTCCGTTCTTCTCTAAATTTTACATTATCAAAAATTCGGTGAAGAACTTTTCATTAAAAAATCTCTGCTCTTTTTGGTAACCTTAGATGTTGTCCAACACTCTAAGCCATACAGAAGAACGGGATTGCACCAAGGTCTTATATAGATGGAGCTTGGTTTGCCTGTTTAGCTGTTTGTTTAGCCCAAAGTAGTATTGGTTGGCTGCAGTTATCCTACCTTTAATCTTCACGTCAGGATGATTACCCTGGGTGACAACAGATCCCAGGCAAGCAAACTCTGAAATCTTTTCAAAGTTATGAGGCCCAATAGTTACTGTCTCATTTGGCTTCGGAATCTCCTCTGTTACCATGTACTTGGTTTTGGACTCATTAACTTCTAATCCAAGTCAGCTGGTTAGACTTGCCAGTGCCAGAAAAGCCTCAGTCACAGCCTGAAAGTAGTGTCCACGATGTCTACATCATCCACACAAGGCAAAAATTGGACAAGCCTAGTAAATATGTTTCCTTGGCCTTTCTCTTGTTTGCACAAGCCCACGTCTCTTATAACCTTCTTAAGGGGCAGATTTAAGAATATACATGCCAGTGCAACCTTTCTGATTCATTGCAGCTAATTAACGGGGAATAATTTTAAATAATAATTTGTGTAAGTTTCTATAGAATGAGGGTGAAATATAATTCATGAGAATAGTGAAACACATTAGAGGTAGTAAATAGATGTATTTCATTCTTTCTAGAGCATTTGCAATCAAATGCGTTTATGATACTAAAGTAAGACAGTAAATATACTTAATTTTTAATTTTAATACATTAATGAAAAATATATGAAAATTTATTTGTTCATCCAAACTACTGAAATTTCTGTCTAATGAATAATTTAATTTACAAATTAGGTTTATAGTTCTATTTATGTTAATTGATAGTTTCAGTATGAATTTATTATATTTTCTTAATATTATTCACCAAGGCAGTATTTGTGGTTATTGAAAAAAAATGTCTACTACAGTTATGATGTTAAGACATGAATTCATTGCTTTTACTTACTCAAAATTTCTTGTAGTATTCGCTGTTCTTTGTTTTCTCATTTGAAGATAAGCCAAGGTTTATATAATAGAGGAGCCAATTAAGTTTTTTTAAATTATTTTAATTTGAATACTTTTCATTTTGTCCCATCATTTCACTTTATTATTTCTCTTTAAGTGCTAGTAGATCCAGTCAATAGTGTTTTTTTTTTTTCATTTTGTATGCTCTTTATTTGTTATTTATTAAAACATTTACTTCAGTGTAATCAATGATTTATTAAGTGATGAATAATGGCTTGAAACGAATATTTGGACAACATTCTCATATTTGTTTACTATTGGCTGAGAACTGTCTTTATTATTAACATTTGAGAATAGTGGATTATGTTATTATATAATATTATCCAGGTCAACATGTATTTATTGCTAGGATATCAATTTCAAGATTTCATTACATTTATTGAAACAGAAAACAAAACAAAACAATTATATTCACCTTGGTATATAATTTGAAACTTTATCATTTTTAAAGTAGTTTTGTGGTTCATAAAACTGTGACCTGATTCTGGCCAAATAAACCGCTTGTAACACTTTAAAATTGGTTAAGTTAAATGTTATATACATATATTTATCAAGATAGTTTTGAGGTGAGCATTTCAGCATTGTAGCACATTGTGCACTGTGGAAGGGAGGTTGTATACCCTGTTTTGTTGTGGTTAGTTGATGAATGGGTTGCAAGGGAATTTATTTTGTTAACTTCTGCGTTTTTCCATCTATTGAAAATAATTTAAATCACAGTTAATAATATTTCAGCTGGGATGTAGTTTTTATTCCGTGCCTCTCTTACTTTCTTGATCAACCAAAATTCATTTTTAGTATTGGAACAAATTATAATATTACAGTATATTTGCCTTAGCTATATCTTTAAATTGTTGAGAAATTGAATCTTGATTTTCCTCTAATTGTCTTTTGCTTTTAAGTCTGATTGTTGAATATGTGAAATATTTGGTTTAATTTATTTTAAAAAATATCACTCCCTTGGAATTATATCAATATCAAAAAATATTAAAAAATATCATCCCTTTATGTTAATTATTCATGATTAATTATGAAACCTAAGATATTAAAAACTGTGTCTGTGGAATTTCAGCTTGATCAGTACATTTTATGGCAGTTAAGGAGAGAACTATGAAAAATGATTAACTCCCCTTAATTATGAAGATAATCCCCATTCTGACAAAAAAACATTAAACAAAAAAAAAGAGCCTTGCTCTTGTGGCTTTGCGATTTCCTCAAGGGAAATGTGGAGTAAGTGACACACAAGGTCAGTAAATGAAATTGTTGTTGAGGTTCCTTACATAGAAGTGGTTGGTTACTGCAGTACAGTTTCTGTTGGCTTAGAGAAGGATATTTTTTTTTTGTTTAGATTCATTTGCAATTAATAAAAATTAGATGATTAGACATTGATTACATTGTTGTAGATTCAAATTTTAATTTAATTTTTTTTTAATTTTCTTGTTGCTTTTATAATACCTTTTGCTATGCTTTGTTTGTATATTTGTGTATGAGTAATTTTTCTATATCGGTTATTTGGGAGAAGGTTGTTTTCTATAGTTCAAAAATCAACTTTTATTTTTAAAGTCAGGCTGCACTTTTTATAAATGATGTGTCAGATTTTAATATGTTTTACTGCAGCTTTTTATTTCATATAAATTAGTTGTGTGTGTTCATATTTATTTTATTCACTATTTATTTTGAGGTACTTTTTGTTTTCAGTACAGCAATACAAGTCCATCGAGTAGTCCCCAAAGTCCTCCTTCACCTACTAGTTCGTTGTGTAAAATGAGTCCTGTTGAGGCAAATAACTATTATATCACTCAAGAAGATATGACACTACAACACCATTTTGAGCAATTTTCTGTGGTAAGTGGTGTTTATCTTAATTTTTTTTCCTAATATATTTAAGATATTCAAAGCTTAATATTATAAATAAAGAATTTTCTTTTATAGCTATCTTAATTTTCTTGATCATGTATCATAACCATTGTCATTTTTTAAATGTCTTTATTTTTATTTCTCTATTTGAGTTCTGTGCTATTTCACTTAAAAAAAAACTATAAATACTTAATCAATATTCACAGCTGTAGTTTATAAAAGATAAAGAAATTTTTTTTATAGTGAGAGTGAACTTACTGTGCCTAGTACAGTGAAGTTCCTTTGTACCACTTTCTCTGTCTATACCTTGCACAAACAAATACTTTCATTTTACTGATATAAATAATTTACCTGTTTTCTTTGAGGTAATTGTGTAAGATATTTATAGATAAATGCGCATCTCTCTATGATTCTATAGGATATTAGATCGCTGCAATTTAGACCATTAAGTATTGTTCCCAGTTCATATTTTATCCTCCGGTACCGTTCTTTTCAAATTAATTTATAATGTAAAATGTAAAGCATGATAATAAGGAAAGACGCATCACCTTAAATCTATCAATATTCCTTCTGTAATTTTAAAAGTTTCTTAATTTTCCCCTTTCATTTTAATTATTGTTTTGACATTATCATTTATCGATTTCATTCAATGAAATTGCCTTTGGGTTCATGGTTATGGCCTGCATCTTTCTCCACAATTTTTCATGGTGCACGGAATCAATTTTTTTTTTTCAAGATCTAAAAATGTTCTCAGAGTGGATTTATTATTTTTTAATGCGCAATTAATTTTTGTTTGTTTAATAAATGTATTATTTCTGCTGTTTCTCCCTTTATGAAACCCTGCTTGTTCTTTGGGTATAATATAATTTTTATCAGGTTATTTGGTCCATGTTTCAGTTAACTTTTTATGAACAAATTTAATTATGTGCTGCATAATACATGCTCTAAAATCTTTTTACAGAATTATGTAATATATTGTATACCCTGTTGGCTGGTGCCGTTTTTTAAAATTTATGCACTCCAGAAGCCTTTGACAATTTTAATTCATGCGTTGCTGATAGCAGTACAAAACGAGTAATAGCCAGAACAAATTCATTACCTAATTCATTTGTGCTAAGTTCGTTGGTCATTTCAGTTTTGAAATTCCTTCATAGAAGTTTTCCCATTTTTCAATTTTTATTGGAATAGAAACCAATGGGTTCATCTTGAACCTATTAACTACTTGCACTACGAGTTAAGTTGTGATTGCGAGTGCCAGAAGTGACAAGATTGGTCAAGCGTTGAGCCATTTTGCTCTTCAGCTAAGTGGTCCAAGTTGTGCTAATCATATAAGACTTATGGAATCTAAATAAGGTACAACTGGTTTAGCTTAGTAAGATATTTGTTGACTAATGAGTGAATCATCAGTGATCAAGAAAGGTATTGTACCTTTTAGAAAAACAGTTCAAGATAAGAGTGTATTTGTTTGTGGAGCATTCCCATGTAAAATTTTGAGTGTAAACACTTTTTATTTCTCGGTTTTATGATTCACAAAAATTTAAGTGCAGAATTTAATGAACCAGTTAAATTTGCATAAAGAACGACAATAATTGTTCACAGAACTTTTATTATAGAATTACAACTTTTGAGCAAATATAACATCTGTTAGCGTTAATATATATATATATATATATATATATATATATATATATATATTATCTTAAGAGGTAACTATATATATATATATATATATATATATATATATATATATATATATATATATATATATATATATATATATATATATATATATAGTTACCTCTTAAGATAAAATTTGAGAAATACCATTCACAAACTCATGTATTCATTGATCTGCAACACCCTTCCTCAATGAATACATACCTACTTTTATTTCTATCTATAAATCAACTTTCTGCAATGTAAACAAATTTCCCCCTGTTTATCAGCTTTACTTCTTATAAACTCTTCCTGCATAATAAATTTGCTAAAATATGTATTCCAATTTCTTGGAGATTTCTTTAATCTGTATAAAGACTTACATCACTGTATAAAAATGCACTTTTGATTTCCATCTAAGCTAGATTTGAATTATATTTGTTTGCAATTGATAAAGTAATCCTGAGTGTTGTCAATTTTTCAATTAATTGAAGATCGTAATTATTCATCTTATAATTGATATATTTTTTTTATCTCTCATTAAATGTGCTAAAAAGATGATTTTATCCATGATTTATTTGCTGGTTCATATACCACCTGGAATGTCCTTGCGTTCTACCAATGGTGCACGTACCACCTTCTGGGAACCCCTGATCTATCGGAATATTGATGAATAATGATTGTGCATGACTAGTTAGTTAGATGGATTCATTATTACTTAACTTCATTTTATTGAGGGTTTCTTTCATTTCAAATGCATTTTTAACATCAAAATTATTATTATTATTATTTAAATCATTTAATTCAGCATTTAATAATTTGGACAATGCTTCTAAAGGACTGTTTATATTGTTCATTATGGGTCTTTAACTGTTATGATCCCTGCAATTTGATGAGACTATGAATTCGGGGTGTTGTTCAGTCCGTAGCTAGTATTTTTTTATTTTTTTTTGTGTGTTTGTGTATGTAACCCAATTTATAAATTATTTGAGCATATTCTTTTATAGATTTTTAGGCGAAGAACTATTTAATAGAATTACTTCATATAGGCTAAATTTGCTTCATCTTTGTTTATTCTCCTTATACCAAAGTTTCTCATACCATCATCAGGTACATTTCTAAAAACATTCAATTCTACATCATTATTATAACAATGTATTATAAATATGAAATAAAATTAGGATAGGTGGAATGTAATTTTAAAAAATATATAAAAAAAGTTAGTAAGATATTTTAATCAATTTAGATTATAAATATTTAAAGGGAGAAGTTGGTCGGGGGGTGCGGTCAAAGAAATAGACTACTATAATGCGAACTTATATAATTGTGCCTACGTTTCGGCCTAAGTTTTAGGCCATCTTCAGGGCTAAAAGGAAAACAAAATAACAACAATGAAATAAGAGAAAGAGGCAGTACCAGCAACAGTAAAAATGATAAATGATAAAAAACAGAAAATACAAGTAAGATAAAAAAGTATTAAGTATAAAAAGAAAAAGATAACACTAAATTACATAATACAAAAGACAAATGAAAAAATAAAATAAAATAAAATAAATGAAATAACAATGTAAAAATTAAAAATTAATTGAAAATAAAAATAATGCGATATTTACACAGGGAATAGTGAAATATATGAAATCTATTAATTAAAAAGATAAATAATATGAAGGTTTGGTAATGTGTAAAGCATACATGCATAGCAAAGCATAAAGCATAAATGCATACAGTATATAAAAACATACAGAGATAGTTGTAAGTTATGCAAAAGATGACTAGATGTTAAAGAAGTTGACATTGTTGTAATTATGAGATGAAGGAGTATTCGCCACAGTCCCTAACCATGACAAACGATTCCTCTCAGAAAGCATCTTCATCCAATTAGAATCCCTTCCCGTCAATCAAAAAACTGATATACAAAACCTTTCTCTAACCTACTCCCAAATATTCAATTTATTAAAAAAAACATAACTTTTCATTACTTTTTTTTTTCTCTCCCCGTGACAACTCCTTATACAAAGTATTTATTTAAATTTTTCCGTAGTAAATTAAACCCCTATTATTATTATTTAACTTATACTTATTGTTTACTTAACTTTAATTTTATTATTATATTATTTTATTTTTTAACTCGTCACCCGCAACGACTCCTTATACTAAGTATTTATTTATTTTTTTATTTATTTTTTTCCTTAGTAAATTTAACCCGTAATATTATTTAACTTATACTTACATTTAACTTAACTTTAATTTTATTGTTATATTATTTTATTTTTTAACTCGTAACCTGTATTTATTTCCATTGCCATTTTTTGCACCAGTTGGAGTGAACGTTTTTTTTTTTTTGGGTGAGATATTAATTTCAAATTTAATTTTTTAACATTAATTTTTTTATATATATAGTTTTCTAAATATACTTATATCAATACGTTTTTACAGTTTTCAAATCAATTGTTATGTCTTATATCACACAGCATTTAAATTTAGTGTTAGTTTTATTTCAATCAGTGAGTTGGTAACATTGTTTTAACGGTTTTCCTAATTCCCGGTAATCCATTATTAATATTCAGTTGGCGCTTGACCACACGCCTTGCTGGTATGTAATTATCACGTTTTCTTTACATTTCCTCCTCCTCATTGTTTTCTATCCTTCTTCTTTCTTCACCACATAGGATTTTTATCTATTTTTGTTTTTGGGGCTTACATTATTTTATATTTTACTCCTTCATCTCATAATTACAACAATGTCAACTTCTTTAACATCATAGTCATCTTTTGCATAACTTACAACTATCTCTGTATGCTTTTATATACTGTATGCATTTATGCTTTATGCTTTGCTATGCATGTATGCTTTACACATTACCAAACCTTCATATTATTTGTCTTTTTAATTAATAGATTTCATATATTTCACTATTCCCTGTGTAAATATCACATTATTTTTATTTTCAATTAATTTTTAATTTTTACATTGTTATTTCATTTATTTTATTTTATTTTATTTTTTCATTTGTCTTTTGTATTATGTAATTTAGTGTTATCTTTTTCTTTTTATACTTAATACTTTTTTTATCTTACTTGTATTTTCTGTTTTTTATCATTTATCATTTTTACTGTTACTGGTACTGCCTCTTTCTCTTATTTCATTGTTGTTATTTTGTTTTCCTTTTAGCCCTGAAGATGGCCTAAAACTTAGGCCGAAACGTAGGCACAATTATATAAGTTCGCATTATAGTAGTCTATTTCTTTGACCGCACCCCCCGACCAACTTCTCCCTTTAAATATAAATATACGGTCAACAATAACTCCCTCCATTATAGATTATAAATAGTTATGATAACTGTGTAAATTTGGTTCCTTTTAGAAATGTACCTGATGATGGCATGGAGAATAAGTCTTGATAAAGCAAATTTAGCGTATTTGAAATAATCCTATTTAAGCATATTTATTAATTCTGTCTGTCGGTTCTATTAAAGGATTATTTCTTATGATTCCATAAGTGTTTTTATAATTTTAATGGATAGCATTTTATCTTCATAGTCCTATTTATACATGATAACTAGTTTATTAGTTTTGTCTGATTTAATTACAATGATATCTTTATTTAATTTTAAGAAAATGTTTAATAATGTTAATTTTTGTTTTTATGTAATGTTTAATTATTTAATTATATTTTAAAGTAATTAATTTAATTACCTACACCTTCCATTGACAATCAGCTATTAGTCTTAACAAATGACTAAGGTGAAAAGTGTTTTTTTTTTCATGGGAAATTTAAAATTTTCAAAAGCTTGATAATGACCATTTGTGCTCAATAATGTTGATTTTTTTTTTAAGACTAGTTTAAGAGTCTTAACTATACAAAGATAGCATCACAAATAAAACAACTTGAAAGTTTCAACAGCCTTTTCATTTTTATTTTTGAAAGATTAGATTAAAAGTCTTAATTATATATAAAAATAATAGTACAAAAATACGAAACTTTGCTAGGAGCAACACCATTTCTTTTTAAACTGGATTTTATGAAACTTTTTTGAATAATGATATAAATTATATCAATGAAAACTAAAATTAGAAACTTAGTATAACTTCGTTTTTACAGAACAATTGACTTAATGTTCTAAAAAAACAAAACAAAAAAAACAGCTAAAACTTATTTAAAACGATAAACAAATAGAAAGATTTGAATAAAAAGTTATAATTTATATCTATAAATATCTTGTTGAGTGCCTATAAGAAAAAGAAAAAAATAATGTTTTCTACCTTATAAGTAATTTGACCAACAAGTCAGTGTAAAGTATATAATACACTTTCATATCTAGTACATTCAAATAAATTTATAGACTCTTTTCATAAATTTACAAAACTAAAATTATAAGACTAAGTAGACAATTAGTATTAAATTCCTGAAGTTCAGGAATAACTGAAAAAAGTGCTTTTTCTTAGTAGTTTTTCATGATGGTGGAAAACGTACAAGGAGGAGATCGAAAACCTGAATTTTTCATGAGAGTGATAATACATACAATATACCTAAAAACTAAAATTACTCCACATGTTGCTATCCAAAATGATATCTCGACTAGGCAAATATGCCAATTGCCGGAGATCAGGAGATTTCGAAACATGTATTTGACCAAATTTGAAAATTTCATACTCAGTGAACACAGAATTTGATGCTCTACAGATTTTATCTTATAAAATATTTTATATTAAAAAATAAAAAAGCTTCTACCCCATCTTTTGCTTCATTGACCCTCTACTGACTGGCCCAAAAATATTATTATAATAGATATTATAAGAAATTATAGATGACAAAGTCCAAATAGGTTAATCCTTAAAAGAATCAGATCGGACAAGTTGAACTGATGTGTGGCATTATTTTTTTGAAATTGTGATGGAATAGTAATTTTATATCTATTGGCAATAATATCATTATTGAATCAAGTAAGGCAAGTAATTAACTATATGTATTAAATTTAAGATATTAATAGATTTTGTGTGTAATATATAATATATTTTAAAAAAATGTAACAATTTTAGTTTGGTACATTTCATTGTTTAAATTTCAGAAATATGTCCTGATGAAGGGGCACATCCCCGAAGCGTCTATATTGCTATGTAATGAACTAAGCAAAGAATAAAAGTGGAAAGGCGTTTTTACTTATCTATTCAATTTTTCTATTAAATATAATCATTCCTGATTGTTCTATCACCTTCAGCAACACTCGACCTCATTTATTTCTTTCTCTATTTCTAGATTCTTTTTGTGAACTCATTTGTCTGATTTGATTGACATTATCTTGTTGAAATATTGGAGATTTAATACAAAACAGGGTGTCCAGCAGCCTTGAATTCCTTGAAGATTGGGAATTCTGCTTGAATTGTTCGCTTCGGGAAAGAATCGGGAATTATGCTTGAAAATGGCCCATCGGGAGTTTAATAATTCTGTTTTTCCATTAATACTTGGCAACAAGTGTATCAAATATTCAGAATAGGGTTGGTGTTGTATCTGTCCCCCTTACTATTTCGAATTCTAAGAATGATAGAAAAAAGCTCCTTCCACTAACTTTGTCGAAGACGTATTTGTTCTATTTTCTGTCTCACCTTTCACGATTTGTTCTAACTGTCGCTAAATGAACTAGAGATGTTATGGAACAGTAAAATAACATATTAGCTCCAACCAGCTCCGAGTGTCAGTTTTAACCGATTTACTCTCGTCTTCTTATAATAAGATTGACGGTTCACCCCTTTGAGGCCGAGAGTGGTGAAGCCTTGTTTTCATAAAGGAATTGAAAAAATTTATGTTCTCAGAATCATAAATTTATATTTTCGTTATAAGTTTCAGACATCAAGGAACAAATTTGGTCTCGTGTCTGTAGTCAAATCCATGTTACGGGCATAACACCTACTACCGTCAATGCAATTTAGATGAAATTTTTAGGGACTGTGTGAGTTGGTACCTCAAACGTCATATCAATTTTATCAAATTCCATCCACTACTTTCGCTTACACATGCGCAAAGGTATTTTATTTAACTTCTGTTTCGAAAACTGTCCGTCTGATTTCACCCAAAATTTGAGAAAGTAGGTTTTTAAGGACGCTAATTCCAAATTTGATATTGGATTTATTATCGTGATTGCGCATTTTTGTTTACTGTCATTGTTGAAGTTTTCTTGGGTATAGGAATCAAGACTGTAATGTCAAAACAGCTTTAGCGATTTTGATGAAACATTCCTAAAATCTTCTCCTTAAAACACTTTCAATCTTACTATATAGCATATGTCCGAGAAAAAGCAGAAACATTTTTTATGAAGAAAATAAAACTTCATTCGCGCTTAATTCAAAATGTATATGTTTTTTAAATGATCGGTACAAAATCTTTGGAAAGATAATTACATTTCCTACAAAACAAATAAATAAATCATCCAGTCAGAGATATTGTGTTTTGAAATTTGTACACATGTTATAATGTATTCTGCACACGTTTTTAATTGGATTTTTGATCGCACTTGTGTATTTTGAACTATATTTTTTTGTGAGTAATTTTCCGAAATATGTCGAGATAAACAATTAAAACATTAAATTTGTTTTTCCTTATGAAGTCTATAGAAAGAGAGAGGAAGCTATACTGACCTACTTGGCAGACTTTTTTAAATGGTGAAATTTATTCCAGTAAGAGAATATTATTTATTTACACTTAAAATTATTGTTTCTGTGCTGTTTTTCTGTTTTTTTTGCAATTTATTGAGATCTCAGTGTAAGAAGTTAGGTAACAATTTTTGATTGTTAAAAAGAGATACAACCTTTATAATTATTGAAATTCGTTCTCAAGTCCGACTTTTTTCATTTTTCATTGACCAAATACAACATTTTATAGTTTCGATTATGTTTTAAATTTAATCCAATAAATTGACGAAAAGTGCCTTGAATTTTACAGTTCACAGCTTGAAATCCTTGAATTATGCTTGAATTTTTTCTTGCTAAATCGCTGGACACACTGTAAAAGGTCAGGTGAATTTTTAGATTAATAGTTATTTTATCTTGATTTCGTAATGGACACTCTTTCCCAGAGCATTTAAAAGTTTGATTTTTTTTTTTTTTTATTTTTTTTTTTTTGCAGTCTGAATAAAAACTGAAGTGTTATTTGTAATGGATCTTATTCCTTATGCCTGTTAGTTCATTTCAATTTTCTTTAAAAAGAAGAAATTGCCTCTTTAACTTCTATTGAATATGCTTCTGAGTTGTGCATTGTAAATGTTTAAATTATTATGAATGGTTTTTATTTGCTTATATTTTTCTGATAGTTGTTATTTTATAACTGTTAGTATTGAGTTTTTAGTACTTACAGTATTGATTAATTCTATGGTGTAACAAAAAAAAAAATAACACACACACAAAACAGTGCCTGATCATCATTATTATTATGTGCCAATGAACTTTTGTTAAACTTTATTATCATCTTATTTATCTTACCTCTCAATTAACCCTTTTCATCATGTCCATGTGTGGATTGGACACGATGTTTTCTTATAATTACTAATACATTATCTCATCTATGAATTATTTTTGTTCCTCTCTCCCAATTGAATTGTAATTTTAATTCTAAAGATTTTTTAAAATTTATTTATACAAATATATTTTGTCCAATCAATGTACTTAATTTTGTTTTTCCAACTATGTCTAATAAAAAGTGTTGTGCTAACTATTTTCATGGCTGTGTATGAAGCACTTAGCAAAAAAAATATTTGTTATATACTTTGAGATACCTGATCTCTTTTATTCTTGTATGATATGAATATTTTAAAATGTTGATCGTATTTTTCTTAACCTTTTTATTTTCACTTGGAAATTCAATACGCTTTGAAAAGTACTTAAATACTTTAAAAATTGTACTTTCAATTACAATTTCTCAATAAATATCCTATATAGTTTTTGTTACTTCTTCAATTTTTACTTTTTCATTAAAAAAAAATATTTTAATAAATTTCTTTCGCCTTTTTTTAAAGCTATATAATATATTATCGTAATTTAGTATTTACAATATGCTCTTATATAATTATTTTTTTCATTTATGGTATTTGAATAATTAACATCTATGTTCAGTAATCTGTATTTGTTTTGTTTTTCCATTAAATAAGCTATTCTCATATTTTTTCAACTTTTTTTATTCACTTCCCAGGAAATCATTAAGGTAATTAGATAGGTATTTTGTTATTATTTCAGTGTTTGAGTTTAATAATAATGAAGTGGTCATAAAATATGTTGGACTTTGTGTATGTATGTTTTTATTATCAATAGAACCTAGTTATTGTTTTCTTCTTTTTTGCAACCTATTTTTTTATTTATGACTTTTTTTTCTATCTTCTTTCTGTATTACTTTTTCCTGGTAACTTGGCCAATAGTTTAGATTTGAATGCTATTTATTATCTTAGTGATTATTAATATTCCTTTTTGAAATGATATTTTCTTTTAATTTATAGCTAATATACAGTTAATTGCTTTTATAAACCATCTTGCTTTAATTATTAATTGATTTGTTGTTTGCTGTATTCATTATGATATTCTGGGTTCTAATAAAGTATCGTGTGACTTACCAATAATTTTTACATTGCTATACCTTGATGACCAAACAGAAGCTTGTAAAAATGCATTTCACTTTTCTTGTTTTTTTTTTTCAAAATTAGTTAAATCACATGATGAGATATTTTCAAACCTATTCATACTATTATTTTTTTTTCAGTATTGTTTTCTTATGATTTTGAAACAAAAATCATAATGAAGGAATTCATTTACATATTATTAAAGATTTTCATTGCCTTGTGTTGTATTCTTATTCGTTTTCTTTGTTATTGCACCAATTGTTTTTCATTTTATTTATGAATATTGTTAGTAATTTTGTGATTCTAAAGTTGAATGCATTATTGTTATTTATTTGTTAACACTTTCAAAAAGATTTTTTTTCCTGGAGAGGAGGAGAATGAACTCTCCTATAAACTCCTCCATTACCCATATTATTATTTGTAGGAGAAGCTTGGTTTAGGGTGCGGTCAATGAAGAAACATACAAATATGAAAAAACTTATTATATTATGTGCCGACGTGTTGGTCTGTTTTAACTCTGTTGGCGCTTGACTCTACGCCTCTCTGCCATGATGATGGCTTAAAACTTAAGCTGAAACGTCGGCATACAATATAATAAGTTTTTTTCTTATTTGTGTGTTTCTTCATTGACTTCATCCTCAGCCAAGCTTCTCATATCTATATATATATATTTCCCCACTCAACCATACTTCCACCATTATTATTGGAAACAATTGCCATATTTCAAAATTTTCTAATGTTTATATATTTCACAGCTGTATGTATTTCAGTTGCTTTTAATTTTAAAATATTGAACCCTTCTAGTGAAATTTAAAAAATAAAAATGTGTCTATATGTCAGATGATTAATTTATGAAAATGGGAATTAAAAATTACAATTTTATATAAAGCTGTATCAATCATACCATCCTGTTTAAATTAAATTTGATAGTTTAATAGTTTGATATTATTTTCTGAAAAAGTGTTTAATAAATAAAAGTATCTTTTCATATTTAGTGCTAAGCACCTAGCTGAAGTGCTGGTAATTTTTCTTTTTTTTTTCTTTTAATAATTTAAAAATGGAACGTTTATTACTGAATAATATGAGCTTCCAGAAAGTGATGTTTCCTTATTTCCACAAACAACCTTTAAACTGAACCAGTTAAGTAAAGCAATGATGTGTTATTGGGTAAGTAATAATAAAAGTGACCTTGTCTCCAACTTTTGATTGATTGACCATTGACAAAATTTGTACATGAAGTAAAAAGTTTCAAGGACAAGTTAAGGCTTAATTTGTTTGGCTGCATTGATTTTTCTTTGATCCACTTTTACTGTATTTTTTAAAGAAAGGGGACAAACAGTCTGAAGTTGAATGGTAGTAAAGTGTCATTTCATTGGTGTTATATACATTATCCAATTGAAAATTGTTCAAAATTTGCAAAACTTTTTAACTTTCTACTTAACTGCTTCTATTCATATGTCTTCTTATATTTGTATTTGATGCCATGTATATTTTTCCTATACAAAAACCACCCTTGGGTCACTTTAATATTGTACTGCTTAGTTCTAACTTTGTTTGCCTCCTTTTCACTCTTAACATGATGACCTAAGTTTCCTGTCCCATTAAACTGATGACATCTTAACAATCAAACTAACCTTATTGAAGGTCGATAAAGGCTAAATGCACCTCTGGGTTATGAGGTGTCTGCTTTTCCATCAGTTGGACAACAGTGAAAACGTGGTCTGTGCTCGAGCGCCACTTCCTAAAACCTGCCTGTCCCTCGGGAATTTTCCCCTTTAGCTCGTCCTCAATCTATTTTTCAAGACACGGCCTTTAGTCAGCTTAGGCTACATGTTACTGAAATGTCCCGATAATTTGGAGGATCCTTTTTACCTCTTTTCTTGTGTATTGGGGTAATGTGCCCTGTTAACCATTCTTCTGGCACTTCTCGTTTTATACACAAAGTAAAAAATTGTTTTTACCTTCTTTATTTAATTTTCGATAGAAAAGCTAGTGCCAACTTCCTGAAAAAAACTAGAGGTTTTTAGCGCACCCAAGTATGCAAAGGAAAGACTTCATATATTTTGATTTTTCATTTAGTGACAGCCCGGTATGTCACTTTTTTATTTATTGACAAAAATCTACTATGTACCAAAATATTACTGTACCTATAGATTATTCTTTATACCTTAGAATATTCTTTATACCTTCTTTATACCTACATTATTACTGTACCTATAGATTATTCTTTTTTACATTAAAAAAAAAATAGAATTACTTGTTATTTTGCTATATCACCCTCTTGTTACCTCTTCTGTTGCCTATGCTGTAATCCATCTTTCTATTAACTATGATATCTGTACTTTCAAAATAACTTATTGCTAAAAAAATCATTAATACACAGTACATTGGTTGAACAATTTTTTTTTTTTTTGACACCAATCTTATACGACACTAGCTCTAATGTGAATGGAGATTTTTTTTTTCAAAAATTTTGATTTTTTTTTCTGAGTTAAAGTGGCTAAAATTCTAACTAAAAACTTATTCTTATCAATAAATATTGCTTATGCATTTATTAAACTTCATGGTCTCACTAATGGTATGATTGAATTTTTATTTGCACAAATCATATTTATGAAAAACAATAATAAAATTCTTAATTTTACCATAAGCCATGGACTTCATGAACTATCTACAGGAATTTTTGGGTCACATTCCAACATTTAGAACATTGCATTCTATTGCTATTTTCTGAGAAAAACTCAAAAACTGATATGTAAATTTTGAGAAGAACTACTATAACTTTAGAAGTTGTTAAGTGGTGCTATAGGATGAAATGTTTTAATGAAATTGTTCATTTCTTGAAGTGTAATCCATTCAATGAAGTGGCCATATTGCGGAACTTTAACATTAACTACTTTACTTTTTTGTTAAATGTAAATTAAAAATATTAACAAAGTTCTGTTGGTGTTTTTTCACTAAAATTAAATTTATTAGTTTTTTTTACTAATTTAATTTTAACTTTTCAATGGTCAAAGGTATTGCAAAATGGCCTTCTGCTCTTAGTTTTCAAATCCTTTCTAGATATACTGAAATAGCGAGATAGGCTTCTCTGAATGACTAGGGAGCACAGCTACAGTGTAAACTGCAGGGAATGGGCACCGGCTCAGTCATTCAGTAGGGACTTTATGAGTGTGCCCATCCGTAAGGAATGGGTTAGCAAAATTTATTCAGGTTTTTTTTTTTCTTAAACCTGTCTATTGGATAAAAATAAGTTTTAAATACAGTTCAATATACATCAAACATAGATATAATTCATTTACACATCAAACACAAAAAATAATAGTTAAAACTAACTTACAAAATAGTGGAGATACGTTTATCACAGATGTAATGAAGGAGAAGATGGTAGGGAGTACATTCAAGAGAGAAAACACTAACTGTAAAAAAAAATGTTTAATGTATGCCGACATTTCGGCTTAAGTTGTTGGCCTTTATCAGGTCTAAGCAATACAAGATATGACATATGACAAATTTATTAAATTATTAATATTTATTTATTTTTATAAAAACGTTTTTATAGCAGTGTGTGATAACTGACGAAGTTAACTGACAAACTAAAAAAAAATGACATGATGTGAAAATTAAATTAGAAAATGTAACCGAGACATAATTTTTAATTTTTCACGGGCTTATTGATTTAAACCCAAAATGTTCTTTCGAATAAGAGATACAAAAACCGTTGGCATTGGGAGAAATATATTGAAGCTAAAGAAAGTTATTTTGAATAAAAAGTTTGTTTTTCATTCATTTGCCCTCATATGCTATGAATTGACATATTCCAACCTAATAATTCATGTTTGGGTATGTAATTTTCATATCACCTGCTGTAATAAAAATGATTTCCTATTATGTCTATATTTATTCTTTGTTTCGTTTATGGCTGTATCTCTTGCTAAAGTTAAACATCGGCATGCATTAAAAGAAGTTTTACCCTTACTGTGTGTTTTCTCTCTTGACCACACTCCCAACCATCTTCTCCTTGATTACATCTACGGTCTGCGATATCTGCACCATTCTTTATGCTAGTTTTAACTGTTTATTTTTGTGTTTGATATGTCAATGAATTATATCCATGCTGATGTATAATGAATGAACAGTATTGAAAATGTATTTTTTCCAATAAAAACAGGTTTATGAAATTAAAACCCTGAATAAATTATGTTAAACTTCAAGAAATGCACAATTTATTTAGAAAATTTCAACCTGTAGCACCACTTCGACAAAACTGAAAAAAATTGAAGGTGTCAATATGCCTTAGGTAAAGATATCCTATGACTTTGGTTTGTCCAGTTCAACAACAACCTATAGAATAACCTATATAATATATAACCTATAATTATATAACCTATATAATCATTTGGCTCCAAATTTTTGTACAATATTTTTTCTTTTTTCCGGAAAATAGCAATAGAGTGAATGTTTATGAATGTTCTAAATGTTGGGACATGACCCAAAATTCCAGATAGTTCATAAGGTCCATGGCTTATGAGAAAAATTTTTAATGTATAGGGCTTATTAAATAAATTAGAAAAAATGGTGTATATATATTATAGGACAGGGTCCCCTCAATGCTTATATAAAGTGGCAAAACGCAATTCGCTTTCATTTTCAAGAAATATCGATTTGAAGTTCTACATGTAATTTAAGTAAATGTGGCTGGTGTAATTGTATCAGCAATGCCTGTATAGTCTCGCAGCAATGATCTTGCTTCCCGCTTATATATATGATCATATTACAGATATGATGATAAATTTATAGGTCTTCTCTGGGATCCAATCCCGTGCCCTCTTGATTACCAGGCAAGTGCTTAACCACTATGATACCAAGGCAAAAGTGGATAAAGTTCTAAGCCTCTGATTTATATTAATTTCTTAAATTTATGAACCAATAAACATGTCTGAACCCCACAGAATCTAGATGCGCACCTCAGGATCTACCTCTTACATTGAGATTTGATTTAAGAGCGCATCCCAAGTCCATGCTAAATGACTGCTCTAACTACAATATGGTGTTTATTGATTTTACTTCAACATGTCGTATAACATGGACCTAATGATGTTAAACTCAGTATTATACTTCTTGACAGACAAATCAATAAAGATAAATGTAAACTGTAGCATTATTGTTCCCTGCATTGGTACTTATTGCTTACTAAATCTTTTATGAACACATGTTTTAATTTTCATGTTACTTGGTTTCAATACTACTGTTAATATAACTTTGATGAACCTTATTTTTAGTGCCCAAATATGACTGATGTGTCCCTTCACTCCAGCAGTCCAATAGCTCTCTAATTATCTGGTCAATATCTCAAATAATAACAATATGTCTTATTTAAACTGCCCGAATAGGACTGATAAGTTCCTTTACTCTAGCAGTAGTTTTAGCTCTATTTTATATGTTTAAAGTTACATATATGATGATAAATTTCCATGCTTTGCTGGTAATTAATCCAGTGTCTTCCTGATTACTAGGCAAGTATTTGACCACTATACTATCAAGGCAAATGAGGACTAAATTTTAGACCGCTTTTGGAATTCAAACTTGCTACCCTTGATTTACCAGTCAAGTGCTTGATCACTAAGCTACAAAGGCAGGTTATCTTTTTCTCAATGTTACTCTAGTTTTTCTTTATTCCTTTTTTTTTAATCTTATTTTTTCTTTTGGAAAAGGACATGGAAAATTATTTAAAATGGATTATGATGCCCAAGGCTCCCATTAAATTGAACCAGGTATTTGTCCACACAAAGGCTCTGTCCGGGTAAGATAGGTAAAAGGTCCCCAGAGGGATAAATGCCTGCTGACTTACACATATGTACACCCTCACAAGAAATTGCTATTACCAAAGTTTCAGATCTCTAGTGCCTTCCTGTGCCCCATAATTAGCCTAAGTATCTTGAAACGCTTTAATTATGTCACCATTTTTTCTTAATTTTTTTTTGTATGCACTATATATTAGTTAAATTTCTTAATTTTATCATAAGCCATGGACCTAATGAACTATCAACAGAAATTTTTGATTCACATTCCAACATTTAGAACATGCATTCTATTGCTGTTTTCCAGAAAAACTCAAACCATTTTACGAAATTTGGAGCGAAACGACTAACTTTACAGGTTGTTAAGCCGGACAAACTAAAGCCATAGGATATCTTTACCTAAACCACATTGACACCCTTGATTTTTTCAGATTTTTCGAAGTGGTTCTAAAGATTGAAATTTTCTAAAGAAATTGTGGATTTCTGTTTTTTTTTCTTAATTGTAATAATAATCGTAATTCTTTATTGTAAAAAAATATGTTTTATATTCATTTCAACATGCATCAACATGTTTGTGGATTATCACATCAAACACAAAAAATATAAGTAAAACTAATATGGAATGGTGAAGATATTGTTTACCATTAATGAAATCAAGGAGAAGATGGTAGGGTAGGGGGTATGGTCAAAAGACTTCTTTTCGGCTTAAGTTGTAGGCCTTCATGTGAACTAAACAAAGCAATATACAACCATTTATAGATATACCAGGAAACCATTCTTATTACAACATATGTGATATGCAAATTACATACCTATACATGTGACTTATTTATTGGGTTGGAACATGCCAGTTCATTGAGTTGGAACATGCCAGGGTATGAAGCAGATAAAATAAAAACAAACTTTATCGATATTGTTTTAATCAAACTAAGTTTCTTTAACTTCAATATATTTCTTCCAGGTTTACAACTAAGCCGAAAAGGAGTTTTAAACTTACTGTGTACCAACCATCTTCTTGATTACATAAATGGTAAACGATATCTCCACTATTCCATGTTATTTTTAAATATTTATTTTTTGTGTTTGATGTGTTAATGAATTACAAACATGTTGATGTTTGCTTAAATGTAAAGAATTAATAATAAAGAATTATTTTATTTCAATAAAGTCAGGTTTAAGAAAAATTTTCTGATGTATAGTCCTTATAAAAAAAAAACAAATAATGAAAAATGTACAGCGTTTCAAGATACTTGGGCTAATTATGGGGCACAGGAGGGCACTCGAGATCTTAAACTTATAGCAATTTCTTGTGAGGGTGTTCATATGTTTAAGTCAACTGGTATTTATTGATCTTGGCCACTTTCACCTATTTTACCTGGACAGAGCCTTTGAATGTCAAATTTCTAGAAAAAATTTCATCCTGTAAAGAGATCACGTAACTTAAAAAAAAAAAATGAAAGGAAAAATAAAAAAGTTTTTGTTAAAGAAATCCTGTTGAGCACAACAGAGGAGCAAAATGAAGACATGATAATTGAACCTGATCTCATACTTGAACAGACCCCATCAATGTCTACATTTAACCCTTATGTATATATCAACCACTTCTCTAGGATCATGCAGTCAATTTTGTGAATAAGATTTTCGAGTCAAAGTTTGGACCAAATATCACAGTAAAGGAATCCTGTGTAAATTCTGTGGACAATAGTATTTCTTTTACCTGTATGCAATTTTGAAAGATGTGTGTGCATCTACAGTCCCATGAAAGATAAATGTAAACAAAGTCTATTGTAAATCAGATGAGGATGTAGAAAGTATTTCTACTGATTCTATTTCTAATACACAAAACCCTAGGACAAGTTCAGGTTAAGTGATGCTTTGAGTACTGAGCCAGTCAAGAATCATTTTGAAAATTTAAAAGAATGAATGCACACAAACACAATGCTCTATCTTGAAGTATCCACAAATGCCTTATTTCTCATTGGCACACTAGCTAAACATTGTGAATGTCCAGAGAGAAAAAAATAGATTAAATGAGTCCTACTGGGTGCTGAGCCATGAATTTGGTCTCTCGCCGGAATACCTTGGTGATGTCTTTAAAACCACATTGCTCAGTGTTTAAGAAAATTTATTTTTTGGACCTCAAAAAGTGAAGTATTTCTAAACCTGCCCATACCATTCTGAGCATGATTTTCAAAATTTGTTTCAATTATTGACTGTTTTTAGGTAGAAATTGAAACATCCAGTAAAAGTTTACATCAATCTTTGACTTGGTCTGAATAGTAGCAATATTACTGTCAAACAACGTTTTATGTATTTAAATTCTTTTCAATAAGTTAAATGACCTTAAAGTTCACACTTGAAAAGGCTAAAAATACCAAATTGAGATTTCTGGATATGGAAATTTTCTTGAATAATAGTGGATCTAATCCAAAAATGGACAAAACAGGAAAATTGTTGTAATAGGATACTAAACTTCTTTTCAAATAATTTGAAATATCAATTAGATAATGAAGCAAAAAATCTAATTAATAGAGCTATTAAATTAATTGTCAAATAATAAAAAGGGAAATATACAAAATACTAACTGAAAATTATAAAAAAAAAAAAAAAAAGCAATAAATAAATTGTGGTACAGTCAAATTAGGAACAAATAACAATGAAAGAATGACAATAGGAATAATTAGTCACCAAAAAAGCAATTGGAAATTTCTAAGCGATAAATGACAAAATAATAAAACCAATTCAGAAATTCTTTCTGATTATATAATAATAACTAAATACAAAATCACATAAGCAAGATGGAAGACAAAATAGAAAAGATTGATAAACAATATATAACATACAAAGTGGAATGTGAAAACTGATTTAAATATGCAAAACGTTGTTTGATAGTAATAATTTAGGGGGGGTATAGCCCCGAAATATTAATGATGTAATATTTAATAACTAATTCAGGAAATTAAAATGAAGTCTAGTTGCCTTTTAATTAGGATTATTTATTACATTAGGTAATGTTTAATTGCCAATAACACCAAGACAAGTCCCTATATCATAGTGAAATTATTTTTATATTATGAATCAATGAATTTGTTCATTTCACTGTTTTAGGAGTAATATAAGGTAGTCGAATTTACAGAGTAGAAGCTTTCTTTAGTCAAATATGTAGACTTCGATAAGTTTATTATATCTTACCTAATAGCCTTGAATTTGTTCTTAATAACTATATTAGGGACATGAAATCCAACTTGGGGAGGTTCCTACTATCTACATTCGCGAACTCTATTGTGTGTGTTAATATTTAATTTAGCTAGTAATAAAGGGGAGGGTTAAAATTTCGTAAAATAGACGTGTTTAATATTAGTGACAAGTTGTACATAAGAGTCATGATGTCACATTATTTCTAACCAATCGGATTGCGTTCTGTTATAAAAATGATGTATTTTACAAAATGTATTACAAAAATATCGAAAAATGCCACTTGTCGGAATGGTTTCAAATTATTGATCTAAGGTGTAAGTCTATTGAAAAATTATGGATAATTTTAATTAATTTTTGGTTGCCCAGTCAAAATAAATATTAGTATAAGCATAATCATTAGCAATTATTTTGCCACAATATATATTAAAATTTGTGAATAATGTAACTGAAAAGTCAAAAAAAGTAAATTAAAATAGGAAGAGAAAGTTCAAAATAATATTAAATAATCCATAAAGTGGAAAAGTAAAAGAAGCTGTTTGTTAATATAAACTTCTTTGTTTTTCGTTTGTCTTAGTCAATCTTTTTGGTTAGCTTAAGTAATATCAGTCTTGATTTCTGTGAATTGTTTTTGTTTAGTCCCAAGTTTGGCATTTTGTTTCAACAAAATTATGAATTTATAATGCACCTCTGGAAAATTTTTAAGATTAAATAGGTGTTAATCATTTTTTAGAAATTGTAATTACTCTTGTAATGTTGTTACACAGTCATACCAATAGCTTTGTTTATGCCCTTAAGTATATTCTCTTTTTCGTTTGTATTAAGTATATTTTGTACATTTTTTCATATCTCATACATTGGTTACCTCATCTTTTTCTCTTATTAGTATTTGTACACTATACTTCACTTCCCAATGGGTTCCTTACTCCCAAGAGTCACTCATTATCAAATTTCATATGAAGATTTGAAATTATTGTAAGAATATTTACTCTAATTAATTCTTTGCAAGATAAAATTGTTGGATATTTTTGATAAATATAAAGGTGCATTGTATAAATATTATAAAAGTACATACATAAGCAAAATCTCAAAATAATTTAACAACTCGATCTCAGAAGAATGTGAAGGGTGGAATAAGGGAATCTATTAATAAATGGTATATCTGCCTGTAACTGTAGTGGAAAATACTCAAAGTAAAATGTTTGAGTTTTATCAATTTCCATAAAGCAATTTCTGACAGATAGTCAAATAGCTTTATACATTGTTATTTATGGAATATGCTGAACTTTTCATTGGGGATGGGGATTCTTATGAGGTAGGATTATGATTGGAGATTTTGAATGTTTTGCTATTAGATTTTATTAATACTTATTACTCAGTTTGGAAATAGTTGTTTTGTTTTTTTAAATTATTTAGTTAAGTAATCAATTTTATTGATTTTCTTTTTCTTTTCAAATGCACTGTTTGTATTATTTCATGTTATGAAATTATAATTTAAAAAATAAAAGATATTGTTATATCTTTTTCTGCTAAAAGGTTTTAACCAATTATTATATATAGTTTTTTTTTTGTTAATTAACCATATTAGGGTTTTGGTAAAATGCTTATTAATACAGATTATCTCAATTTCGATCTTTATAGGGAACTGTAATTTTTAGTGCAGCCAATTAGTCATAACTACTAATCAAATTATTTTATTTTTATAGAGGGAAGATAGTTGTCCCAAATTAAGAAGCCATGAAATGACTCAAGACCCTGGTTATTTTAGTACTTCACCGCATCAATATTCTCGCGTGCCACTGGAACATGCTGCAAGTACTCCGTCCAGCATACCCGATATTATACTCACTGGTACTTCTTCAATTTTCAAGTATGAAATAATAAAATTATTTACTTTGTTTGCTGTGAAGCTTATTCATGTTTATTTGCTACCTAGATTTTTCAAATGGTGAGGATTTGGGAAAAGACTTTGGAGTAAATATGGTTGATAATTTAGATCTATTTCCCACTGATGAATGTCTCAGGGAAGGACTTGTTCCAATAGATATAGATGGGTTACAAATGCTTACAGATCCTAGCATGATTGCTGATCCAGCTACTGAGGATCATCTCAGACTTGATCGATTGTAAACTTTTGTTTGTAAAAAGGTAAGATATCACATTTAATTTCTTTGTTTATTCTAAAATCAATATTTTAAAGTATTAATTGCCATGAATATAATTACTAATTAACACAAGCTTACACAAAATAAAATAAAAAAGCTGCTGGGCATGGATATTGTTCTAAATTAATGCAGTGTTTCCCAAATTGCAATAAATCACTTATTTATGGAGCTAAGAACACCAAAACTTTACTTTTGACAGTTTTAAGCAATGATTATTTTGTTGGATTAGTCAATAAAACAAAATATTTATGATGACAGCCGATATTTTGGCCCAACTATGTAGGTCATTTTCTGGGTTCCAACATTGATATGAAACAAAAAATGATAAAAATTACAAAATTGTTAAAAAAATTAAGAAAATGGAAATGATACAAAAATTCATTCATTCATTATTGGTGCAACTGAGGAAATTGAGTGGTCTTTGGCCTTCTCATTTGCCTTTTCCCAGTCATCTCCGTTGGTAGAATGCTTTATTTATGCTCGTTTTTCTTCAAATCCTCCATCATATTTTCCTTCCATTTCGTCTTCGGTCTTCGCCTACACCTAATTCCTTCTGGCTTCCCATAATACAGGTGTGACTACCGTGTGCGGGTCGCCTTGACAACTATATAAAAAAAAGTGTAACCTACTAAGTTGTTGACTTTTCCATAAATTCTGCTTTGGATCATTTTTTTTGGCATTCTATCAGCTGGCATTCTTAGAACGTGCCCCAGCCATTTGATTCTGCAGGATTTTATGAAGCTTACATTTTCGGTATTGTTGTATAAGTCGTAGAGCTCATTATTTGTTCTTATCCTCCATTCTTGAACTACTTCATCGAAGAAGGGGCCAAATATTTTCCCAAGTATTTTCCTCTCGAAGGCTCTTAATGAATTTGAGATGGTGGTAGTAAATGTCCACCTTTCAGCAGCATATGTCAGAATAGGTCTAATCAAAGTTATGTATAACCTAACTTATGTTTCCCCTGACAGCAATGATGATTTAAAAAACTTTGAATTTGCAAAAACTGCACGGTTTGCGGCCATAATTCTTTTTTGCACTTCTGTTAATTTATTTTCATTATTTAATTCTTACCTCAGGTAGGTAAAGGTATTAACTTTTACAAAAACATGCCCTTCCACCACAAGATTATGGGTAAATCTTAAATTATCTGGCGCAATGCTCATATAATTGGTTTTCGAATCATTTATTTCAAGGCCAATATTCTTACTCTCAGTATTGAGGTTATTGAAAATTTCATTAAGAGTTTGAACACAAGACCTATATCGTCTTTATATGCACATATCTGACTCCTGGAATATATTATATTTCCTTGTGTATTTACACTATTTACTACTTTATGTAATGCTAGACTGAATAGAGTGGCGGAAAGGCATCTCCCTGCCTTAAACCGGTTGTGAAAATGAATGACTTATATTACCACTGGCAAACACTCTGGCATTGATATTCCTTAGAGTCATCTGTATCAATCTTATTAACTTTTTTGGCATGCTCCAAATCAAACTAGTTCCCCATTCTTGAGGCATGCTTTCATTCATCCATATGTCAAAGACCAAATTATATAGGTGTGTGAGCATATTTTCGCTACTGATTTTTAAGAATTCAGCTATTAATAAATCTTTGCCTGATGCTTTATTATTTTTTAAATTCTTAATTGCTTCAGTTACGTCATCTATATCAGGTGGCTCAATGTCATTAACGTTCGGTACTACCCCCGCATTAATTTCTTCATTTTTATTCTTGTTAAGTAATTCGCTGAAATGCTCAGCCCATCTGTCGATCACCAGGTTTTTCCCTTCGATTATGTTACCATTCCTGTCTTTGCAGGTATCCACCTTTGGTTGAAAGTTGCGACTTATTTACCTTATAGTTCCGTAGAATTTTCTGGTTTCATTATTTGTATGTAATTCCTCAATTTTTTCTACTTTCTTTTTCATTCTACTCTCTTTTCTTCGTACGTATAAGTTTTTTAGCATCCCTACAGCTTGCTGGATATGCTGCCACACTTTGTCTAGTGGAACGTTGAATCACCACTAATCGGAAGTCTTTTCTTTTCTTTAATATTTCTAAACATTCATCATCAAACTACTCTTCTCCTATCCTGCACACCAACTACCTTCTACGCTGATTTGATCATTACATTTTTTAGCCTATTCCCTTTCTTTTCTATTCCTTCTTCCTCTCCATCTTCTTTCAGTTTCTCTTCCATTTTTTTATCCATTACGTCCTTCAATTCAGCGACTTTGCTCGGATCTTTAAGTGTCTCCAAGCTCCATCGTTTCCTCTCTCGATGGTTTCTAAGTTTGACTTTTGTGTCGTTCTGTAAATTTTACTCTAATCATTTAATGATCAGAGTCACAATCAGGACCACGTGCAGATTCAACATCCATTATTGAAGAGCTGTGTCTTTTAGAAATCAAGACATGGTCTATTTGAGTTATCGCACCATTAGGTGCCTTCCAAGTCCCCTTATGGATGTTCTTATGAGGGAAGTATGTGCTCTTTATTATCATATTGGTTGATTCTGCATATTGACATAGGAATTCTCCATTCTTGTTTGTTACATTATGCAGCGTGTGAGTACTGGCGATAGTTTTAATAAAATCCTCTTTTCCAATTTGGGCATTGAAATCTCCCAATACAATTTTTATATCGTACTTTGGGATAATCTGGTAAGCTCTTTCGAGTTTTTGATAGAATTCCATCTTTTCCTCATCATTACTATCCTCCATGGGAGCATAGGCAGATATGGTTGTGATATTTCTAAATTTGCCTTTTAGCCGTACCTTACATATTCTATCACTTATAGGCTCGAAGAGTAAAAGGGTATTTCTCAATTGCTTTGAAATTATAAATCCCGTCCCATTTCTGCCGGTTCTTTCTTCTGCTCCACTGTACAGTAGAGAATATTCTTGTTTATTTAATCTTCCTTGGCCTCTCCATCTTATTTCCTGTAGCGCAACTACGTCTATTTTGAATTTTATAATTTGTTCTGCCACTTCCGCCATTTTTCCTGGCTGTAGCATCCTCCTTATATTCCATGTAGCAATTCTTAGGTCCGTATCCAATTTCCATTTCCCATGGTCTGGTTTTCCATCCAGTTTATTATTGTACTTAGGTTTCGCAACAATGTTTCTTTTCCGAGATAGGGTTGTTAGCCCTGTGCTCAACTCCCAACCTAGAGAGCCAGGCCATTTTGATTAGGGGTTTTCGTCCACGAGCCTGTTTGCTTCCACTATAGCTTAGAGTCCAGATCACCCTTTGCTTTTCTGTCGGAGTTATCCTCTCCTAACTTCTGGTCCGGGGCTGCTTCTTTGGATTAACCTTTATTCACAGCTAACCTGCATATCTACAGGTTATTTAAGATTATTCCACTATCCGCCACCTGTGGACCTGCCCACTTGCTGAGGTAAGCCCTGGGGATTTAATTCAATATATTAACTTATAACTTGTTCGTCATTAATTCTGACTCCAAACTGGTGACCCCGACCTGATCTTAGTCAAATCATCAATGACGGATGAGAATGAACAAAAGGTTCTATTTCAACAGGAGATAGCCCGGGTAAGTATTAAAATACCACCATTCTGGCATGAAAATATTACTACATGGTTCCTCCAGATAGAATCGCAATTTTTTATTTTCCGCATTACTGGTGAGCTTACAAAATACCATTATATTCTCGGCTCACTAGACAACAAAGTTGTCAAGTTAGTGTCAGACCTAATTTCAAGACTGCTGTCTGATACTCCATATTCTGACATCAAAACGTGGAGATGAATTTGCACAATGCGATTAAGAAAAAGTGAAAACTCGTGGTGAGTCAGGGCCTCCTGTAGCATTTAAGAATTTAATTACTGTTACAACTTAAATTCTAGAAAAAAATGTTCGCAAAATAGGTAAAGCAATTAATGATTCAAGTTTAAAAAAAAATAATTGATGAAGACTTTGTAGCAAAGGAAGTTCACTATCACGCCTATTGCAAACTCTAATATCTTAACAAACACCAAAACTGCTATGTGACAAACCAGAACTCGCCTAACCTGTTTTAAGGCAATATGTAGCTATACTCCATGAAGTATGTAGCTATACCCCACAACATTTAGAGAATAAGATTTTGAAATCATTTCCAGATATTATTGCTGAGACCAATGTTGGTAAATAAACCAGGTAAGGTAAATAAATGGATCTGGCCAAAAATCAGTTAAAAGGACTTGTTGCCGTTACTTACGAAGAAAATATATTAAAGTGAAGTGCCTCAATTTTAAGACAGCAAATTTTAGATCTCGTCCCAAAAATGTCACCATCACATATTCAGTTAGAAGGTATTAAAACTGGAGGCTTGGAAATACCTTTGATGCTGACAATCTTTTTAACTAATCTCATTGGTGACCTTGACCATAGAAGATGAAAAAAATGAGCGAACAGCAAGATTAGGAAATCTATAGCTCAGAACTTGATTTACACGACTAGCAATGAGAGATTTAGGCCTGCAAAACATCCAATGCTAGGTCTCTGCACGAGTAGCAACAGGAAGCCGCAAAGTTGTAGATGGTCTTAATAGAATCGGGCATTTGGCCAGTTATTCATGTTTGGAAGAAATCAAAACGGAACTTTGATACTCCAATATCTTAAGGAATTTGAGTACTCTTCTGCCAGAATAATAAATCAAGTCTCCTCTGCTAGCGACGGGTGTGGCATTCAATCATTTTGACACATATGTTGAAATATATAGGGAAAAATATATTGCACGATACTAGATCATCAAAAAGAAATATTCCAAATTCCAATATAGATGTTCCTTTGACGTTTTCAGCGAAACCAGCCCCAAAGAGAAGGAGATTATTTCAAACATAAACATAATTCATTCCAACACACCGAAAACCCCCAAAATATAGCTGTTAATCCCCATTGATGATCCTAAAAGAGTGGTTCAACCAAGCTCATTCTTTTGGCGCGATTTAAAGGATATTTTATGGATATTAAGTTCAATGAAAATACCAGATACACCTATATGGGTGGGGTATAATTTAAAAAACTTCAAATGATGCCTCTCTTATCCAAAAGGTGTATTATCTTCCTCCTATCAATAAATCTCCAACAACTACTTCAGTCATTCATGAGAAAATGTTTAGGGGAAAAAAATTAGCCAAAGAATGCAAGCAAAATAGTATCATAATTAGTAGCCTCCTCGTTATAGCTAAAGTCGCAATGCAAATTCAAAGCACGGAAAGCCCAAAGTTTGAAAATTTGTTTATTCACCTAAGGAAATTCAAGAAGGAGAATCTTGGTTGGGGATGCGGCCAATAAATGAACACATAATAAGAAAAAACTTATTATAATGTGTGCCGATGTTTCGGCCTAAATTTTAGGCCCTCATCAGGGCTTAGAAAAAACAAGATAACAATAGATGTAACAACAGTGGCAGTTCCAGTAATAATAAAAAAGTTAACAGTAACATGAAGAAGATATAAAGTATAAAGAAAAATATGATCATAATATTAATGTGAAAATAAGAAATATAGAAAATTATGTTAATAAAGTATAATTAATGTTAATAACGTGCAAAGAGAAATATGCTAATCATAATGTGAATAATAAGAAAGAAAGAAAAATATGTTAATAGATAATGACAAGAAGATATTTACATTTATTGTGAAAATATATATAAATATGTGAAAATATGCAAGGTGTCAGCATATCTTCTTTTTAATTTAACTTAAAGAACGGTGATTTGAAAATTAGGAGTACAAATAGGAGACACCATTTTCACTAGTCTAATCCAGATTCTAGGTTTTGCTGATGATTTTGATATTGTAGCCGGATCAGAGAGCACTAATAGAGGGCCTTTATAGCTTTTGAAAGGTCTGTGAGTTCAAAGGGTTCTTGATTTATAAGCGATTTTATGAATCTTAAAAAAATTTGAAGTGGGAAAATTTTAGTCAAAAATACTGTTTGATTACTTCGTAGAAGAATACTGTTTTGACTACATATAATTCAATGGACACTTCAAGAATGGCTCTAAATTTCTTTTTTTTTAAATTGTATCATTCAAAAATTAACATTTCTGGATCACGAATAATGTTTTCGTATAGCTTATAACACTTTTTTTTCGAAACAATATAATTAAATTATGCAGCATTCCGATAGGTCTATTGAATTATATGTAATCGGAACAGTATCATTATTGGGTGAAATATTACTTATAACCAGGGTTCCGAAGGGGATATTCCACTGTTGACAGTATTTTTATTTTGTTGAATATTATTAAAATGCAAATCAGTAAGAAACTTAACAAGCTGTATTTTCTGCTCATTGCTTTTGAGGCAGCTTTTGATTCACCGGACAGAAACTAGCTTTTTTATAAATTGTAAATGTTGGCGATATCCAGTAAATTCATTAAGGCTCTTCAGGCTAAGTACAAATGTTAGGAATCAAATCTTCTGTTTGGACTAAAGGTGGCGTTATGGAAACTTTTAAAACATCAGGGCTGAGACAGATTTTTTGCTCCTCTCGCCCACTTCGTTTTCCTCTTTGTGAATGATTTTTTTGACTTTGTTGGATGTGATATAAGAGTTGATGATAAATAAGGTTATGGAATATAGTAGCTTGTGGAATTTTTCAGTCAATTTGGAGAAAACAAAAATTATGGCATTTCACAATAGAGTAAATTTAGGAAAGAACGAGAAATGAAAAATGGAATCAAACAATTTGGAAATAGTAAATTATTATAATCATCTAAGAGTAAGTCTGACCCCTCTTTGCTCACTGGAAACGCATTTCTTAGGTAAGTTAAATATCGCAAACTTTGTTGTAAATAAAACTTATAATTAACTGTTTAACAAAAATGAAATACCACTATCAAAAAAAGTGGATACTTATAATGCTACCATACAGTCAATAATTTGTTAGGCTTGCCAAGTTTGGGCATACCATAGTTTTGAAGAAGTAGAAAAACTGAATATATTTTTTGTATAAAAATTATTCTCTATTTATAATGGATTTATATGGATTTTAACAGTGACTGAGGTGACAAGTATTACATATCCATTACATATTACATATTACATATGTTTGTTCCAGTACACCATGTTATTGATTCGGCAATATAATACTCGATACTCTTCTGCTATATGTAAATAAAAATTAGAAAACCTAATAGATTAAATATAAATTGGTTGTTTTTATAATTTATTCCATGTATAATGTATGTAATTAAGAAATTATTAACAAAAGGATGTATGTGAGCTTTTTTTTTTTTTTTTTGTATAGTTGTATACATAAGGCAACTCTTGGCAGATGGTATACCATGCTAATAAAGGCTTGTCAGAAATTTTTCGTTTTTGTTTATAGAGAGGATGTAAATTTATTTTCAATAAAGCTTTTATCTATCTATTACTTTGAACACGGTCTTAAATTTTCAAATTAATTTCAATATGCTGTTACATTTCAAACAAGGCTGGATTCTTAACATGTACATATTATAATATAAAAACATTATTTGTGATCTAGAAATAGTATATCTTAATTTTAAAAATTATCGAATTAAAAAAATATATTTTCATCCCATGATGGTACTGCTCTGATTTAATTCAATAGACCTATCATATCGCTGCATAATTTAATTACAGTCGAACCTCTATATATCGAACATGAAGGTTTCTTGAAAAAAATTCGATATATGGAAATTTCGATATATAGAAAGGTTGCAATTTGTCACTTTTTTCGGCTAAAAACAATTACAGCTATTCTTTAGGGGTAAAGAGGTACCAAAGGCAATTTTTAGGGTTAATGATGTTCTAAAGGCAATTTTTTAGGTAATTTTTACAACTAAACTGAATGATCAATAGCACTTATTTGAAAAACTGTAAAAATTGCATCTGTGATTGCAGATTTTTACAAAACGTTTTTACAAATGTACATTTATAATTTAATAAGGACTTTTTTTTTTCTTTCTTTTTATTTTATTAAAGTACCTCTACTCGCTAACATACTCGGTTCCGATTTAATAACAAGGCAGGATCTATCGGAGCCTGTATCAATGTAAAAAACCGACCATTTTTGTTATAAGGACCTCTTGAAGGACCTCTATCCTCGCCAAAAATAGTATTATTTGTAAATCGTTACAATATATGTATAAATTTAACCCAACTCCTCCCCCTTACCCGACCCATCCTTCCTCACGACATTCTTAATAAGGTTTCTGGACCTAATAGCTGCAACAGGTATGAACTCGGAGATTTTTAAAAACAGAAATTATAAGAAAGAAGACAAATTTAATAAGGACATGCATTAAAAATATGCAGACATATGGATACATATTACTTAAAAATTAATTTATTTCTGTTTTCGCGCAAGATAGGTTCTAATGTCTATTTGTGTATAATTCATCACTGAAGTCATGTTTAGGAGCAATGTTCACAACAAGAAAAGTAATGTTAAACTGAATGTAATATGAAAATTTCATTCTATGTTAGGAAAGAGTTTCAGAGAATTTAGGTACTCCTGTGCGTCTTCTGGAACAAGATCTTCCATGCATGAATTTCAATTGCTTTGCAAACCAGTGCAACATTTTTTTTTCTTAATTAATTATTACCTGTTGTTATGTACGTAAACTAAGGGCTCTTTTTGATGACAATCACATTTAAGATTTTTTTTAAATTGAAAGGTTTGTTCGATGTATAGAAATTTTATTCGATGCACAGAATATTTTTTTGTAATAAAAATTGAAGGTTCCTAAAAAAAGTTCAATATATAGTGATTTTCGATAAATAGAAGCTCGATGTACAGAAGTTCGACTGTATATCATTTCGAAAAATTTGTTCACTCTAATATTTAATATTACTTTTTTTTACTACGATAATGTTTATAGCGGTGGTATAAAAATGTAATATTTACTATTTCAATGTCATATAGTATATTGAATTTAATTTGGATACATATTTGTGTAGTAAGTTATATAAAAACATTATTTGTGATTCAGAAATTCTAAATTTTTGAGGGATAAAATTCTTTAAAACAATATAATTGAATTTTAGAGCAATCTGAAGGGTCCATTGAATATGTAATGAAAACAGTATTCTTCTATGGTTTGAAGTATTTTAGCAGAATTTTTTTATTAAAAAATGGTGTCAGATTTGATTTTAGCACTTAAAAAAAGAAAAACGTATATTCAAATTTTCGTGCAAATCTAAAAATAAAAATTTTCCCTCTTCAAATTTTGTTTAAGATTCATAAAATCACTCATAAATCAGGAGACCTTTGAATGATTCAAGCCAAATTTGGGGCATTAGTAAAGGTTCTTAAACTGCGTAATTTGTTTTAATTATAGTGTTCCTACATGTTTTAGAACCAACGTTATCCGCAATAAACTTCAATTTTGTTTTAATTTGGTAATCATATTTTTTTACACCGACTTTCTAAGATAATGCAACAGTTGTTTATGTGTATGGAAAGAAGAAGCTTCTCTATTTCTAACAAGTTTAAGAACTTCGATATTGGATGCACTGAAGAAGAGATACAGAGCTTTAAACTGAAACTTAATTTTGTGGCTTTTAAATTTTTTTAGCATCCTTGGAACTGAAAAAAAAATCTGTTTTGGAATGCTTTCAATTCTATTCAAAAGCAGGTTCCTATCTAACAAGACCGAGACTTATGGAAAAGAAGGAGAAACCGAGAAATCTATGATCTGTATAGTGACATAGATATTTTTTAGTTTATTAAAATAAAAGACGGCTTCATTGGGCCAGACGTGTGGCTTGTATGACGTTCTGAAAAAGTTAATGACTGAGAAACTCCATCGAACTAGGAAATTCGGAAGACCCAAAGTTAGATGGCTGTACAAAGTGGTCACAGATGCGAGGACCCTGCTAGATACCAGAGATTGGACAGTTTTAGCTCAGAACAGAGCCGTTTGGCAGAGGCTCTTTGAGGAGACCCAGACTCATTCAATGGGTTGTTGAGCCATGAATGTATGTTCGTACATAATTTTTTAGGAGAAAGGTTCCGATTTGAAACCAATTTGAAACCCAAACATTTTAATTTGATTGACACAAACAAAACAATAAAATAAACATAGTTTTCTTGACAGAAAAAATATCTTGTATAGATATTTGAAATTTTTTTCCAACATATTATACATACATACCGATGTTCTAAGACTAGATTTTTTTTTAGTGCGGTAGTTTTGTGAAATGAATACATAAATTATAAAATGGTTGCTCATATATTACACTATTATGTGTATTGTGTGTAGTTTTCATTGAAATTTACTATATCTTGTATAGTTTTATAAATTTTATTATGTGTTACTAAAAAAATTTTGCTTTTTGTAAGGCTTAATTCATATCTTAATTTTTTTTTAATTTCCAGATCATCCCTTGTAAAAAAAATGTAAGGAATGTCACAAAATTAGTTCATCAAGTGTTGTATGTTTACAGATGGTGGCAATGCTTAAGACTTTAACTGAAATTACCTCTTCGGTAATGCCAATCAAACAGAACAGCATCAATATGTTATTGTTTATATTCACTATAAACTTGTAATATCTGTACATCAGTTAAGCATATTTAATTAGATACTATAAACTATGTTACAGCAATTTTGCCAGTTAAATAACAAACTCAATGTCTTGCAGTAAAATAATGGACTATGTTACTGTTCTGTTGTAAATTGTAGTTATTCATTATATGAATTTATGTATACTTTTAACATTTTATAAGAGATATTTTATATACAAAGTCTTTTATTAATATAGTTAACCATTTACTCTAAAACCTCCCTAAATCTAATGAATGTTTTTTTTATTAGTTTTGTATCCATTTATCCATTCCTATATATGTATATATTTTTTTAAATGACCTAGTCCATCACTTTGTTTTATATTGTATTAGATAATTGTTATGTAAAACATATATTCTAGAGATCTTCCTAATATGATTTTAAGTATGAAGGTAATAGAGCCTACTTTGAAATTATCAAAAAAGTAAACATACAGGTGGGCTGATAACTTCCTTTTGTAATTTAGGAAGACATTTTAATTTTTATCAAAATTTTATTAAAAATCTGAAAAACATTGGTTTTTAGTTACCATAGGACACTTTTATTCTAGTATTTTTTTCAGTTCCCTGTTACGTGTTTGAAATAAATAAAATATTTTACCATCACTATTATCTCTTCGCTGTTTAAATCTAAGCACTTTCTAACCTTTCAATTATATAATTTTAACCTCATTTTTAGAGTCTTAAATTACAAATTTTAATACTTGTAATTTTATAGATTCATGAATAAAATAAATCATCGCTTAACTATTATGAACAGTTTTTTATCTATTTTCACTAATGTTCTTTCGTTGTTGCTTCGAAAATTATGTTACCTTATTTTGTTTGGTAGAACTCAACTGATTACCTCATATTTGTTGTAAATGCTCCAAGTTAATTTATTTTAAATTTGTTTTCTATTGTAAATATTTTTATAATTGCTTTTTAATTAGATGATTTTAATGATTAAATATAAAAAATAAAAGATCTGTTTCCTTTTTGATTTTAATAATAAAAACAGTTTAGTTAAATCATAATCTGAAAATTTATTACCAAACAAATATGACATTTATGATTTTTATGTTATATTTCTTTTAGTCCACCTGGAGGTATTTTTGATATTTGTATATGTTAGTGATTCAAATTTGGCAAATAATAAATTATCTATATTTATAGATATCTTATTTTTGTTGTTACTTGTTTTGATCTCTAAAATATTAATTTTACCCATTAGAATATATTAAAAGATAAAAACTTTTACAAATAATGCTTTGGATACTTACTTATCTGGTTTTTCACTTATAAATTTTGATAAAATGAAAAATAATTTTTCTTATTCCATTTTATTCTTTATAATTCTTCATGTTTATTTTTAATGTGCCTAATCAGTAATTTTAAAATTCCATTTTGCTAAATAATTCTTGTTTTATTTATTTGGTAGAAAAATATTTTATTTTGGGGTGAAGATTTGAAAATACAATCATCTAACTATTATTGAAATCATTTTTTATTATAACAAAATTAATAGTTGATTAATTAGAATTATGGTTGTAGCTCATCAACACTATGCTGTATGACTGATAACAAGAAACTTTTTTTTAGTTTGATCATAAGGATTTATTATTTTTTTTAAAAGCTATTTGTTATCAGTGAAGTATAATTAAAAAAGTGATAATATGCTGTGAAAAACCTTGTGGTGCTGATAATAGCAATTAACATTTTATTGAGGATTCCTGGATTTTTAATATTGGTTTCTTTTTGTAGTATGTCAAAAAGCGGAAACCTACTAGTATTATATTTATGTTTGTACGTAAGTTTTATGTATTTTTACTGAGATTAATGCACATATAATAAAATCAATGTGCACTCATACAGAAACTATATAGTTTATTTTGATTTTTGGAGGGTTTGATAGGACTGTTATATGATCATAATTTTTCATTTTTATTTTGATAAACTAAAATAATTCCTTTGTATGATAATATTTTTATAATGTTCTTTAAATAAATTTTTTTGAAATTTAATTTTTTAATGGTTCTTCGTTTTTGAGGTACCATTTAATTGTGATTAATTCAGTGGAAGCTAATAGCAATATAATTTTTGCTATAAGATTCTTGTATTATGCAATAATGAATGCAAATTTGGGACACATTACTTTTACAGAATAATAGTTGTTGGAAATGTTTGATTCTATTGCAATAATATGACACATAGATTTCCTTTTTAGTAGTTAGATTCTTTCATTTTTGTCATTGCTTGTTGAGTTTGTATTATAAATATTTGTTTTTTTCATTTTATTGATTTGATATTTGAATTATGATTGCAAATGTTAAGATTATAATTATTTCTCTCTTTTTTTATTTTTCATTAATTTTTATTATTATTTAAAAACTAACACTCAATCTGAGATTAAACATCTTTATGTTTATGAAGGTCTTGAAAAAAGATCTATCAAACTTTTGTGGTAAACAGTTTAATGAGGTCTTTGATATTGGACCCCATGTAAGTAATTAATTCCTGGGCCTCTTAACATTAATTGGTTGTGAGAATACTAATGTATTAATGTAGTTAGTTTTCCTCTCAATGCTGAGTGGACCCTATTCTAGATATCACCTCTTCAAAAATATCTATTGGCTTTCCAGGAATTAGAAACATGTCTCCATCCATGGTTTCTAGTCAGAGACAATAACCATAGTATCATCGAAGCATTCAATTTAAATAATTTGTGTGCATTTGAATATAACTTACTGTGAAGAGTAATAGGTAATCTCATTAATGTTGATAGATTTTCTCTGATAGTTTTTGTGGTTGTTATAAAATGAGACATCATAAACTTGATAGTTTCATTTAATCATAAATTATTTTACGCATTATTAGTTGTAGAAAAGACAAAACAATAAACTAATTGCTTTTAAGTGCCAATGGTTCAATACTTGATAAGTTTGACAATTCATGTACAATGAATGCAATTTGCTTATAACCAAATAATTTGATAATAATAAGAAGGAAATTATAAACTATTGTGCAATTGCTAATTTTAGCATAAATAATTATTTCAGAGATATTATCCGATTGAGATACACTGGATACCATCTATAACGACATCGGTTATAGCAATGAACCGGTTATAGTGACTAAATCATCTAGTCCCTTGAACTTGGTATACCGATTATATACAATTTTAACTGGATATAACCACATCACTTGTTATGACATATCGGTTATAGCGACTCGTTTGCATTGAGCTAGGAGGTAAAAACATCGTTTATAACGGAGCGGCAGTGGAAAAGGGAAGAGGGAGTCAGCTCAAAATGTAAACAAACCTTTTAAACATTTTGAAGGCAGAAGTTGATGAGCAGGCACTTTCAATGGGAGATGCTTTGGGCTCAATTTGTACTTGACAAAACTTTTTACTAGTGAACAATGACCTTCAGAGCAACATCATCAAATAGGGTATTGAGGCTAAAATAAAATACACAAGTGCTTGAAGCAGTCCTGCATAACTGATTTTTTTTAATAAACAAATTTGATGTTCTTAAATGTTCAATCAATCTACTATAATGGAGAAATTTCGTTTGAAAAATAGTGTAAAAATTACAAAATTATTCAAGTTATCGCACATCTAGAATGAAAGGGACAACTCCAAATTGCCAGAAATTTTAATAGTTGGACCCCCTATCGTTCCAAATAGTAGACTAATCTCAAATATCAAGCCAAAAAATTAGCCACAAATAGTGATCAACCAACTACTCTACTTTACTTCTCTTTGGTCTATTTTAAAGTGTCTTAACCAACTTAATTAGTTGATTTATCCTAGTACATTTTTTCTTGTTACTAATAATCACCGAAAACAATATGAGAATTTTTTCTAGCTTTATATCAGTTTATTGAGTTGTTTTTATGCTAATATACCATGGAGATATCAGAAACACAGTGTGTAATTATGACACATTATTTTTCTCTTTTGGAATATCAACTTTTTTATAATATTGAAAAACAAATAATTTTAATCTTTTTCTAAATATCATTTTAAGCAACATAGATAATATACCCTACCGCTCATGGAATTATGGATACCTTTAAAAATTCAGTTACACAATGAATAATTATAATTTTCAGATTAAATGTTATATTGAACCCTTTACTAGCTCAATAGACAATATTATGGTTTTGAAAAAAAAAAATAAAGCCACTTTTTTAGCTATTTATCAGAAGGATTAGTTGGGCCGAAATAGAGAAATGGTAATATTTTTACGTCCTATAATGTCTCTATCTCTTGTTTCAGATATTTGTTTACATTAAAGAAACTTATGAGCTTTCAGTTTATTATCTGACCCAGTGCCACTTAATTGTTTGATTTTGAATTTTTACATTCAATGGCCCTTAGTAAGCCTCTCTGTACTGAAACTCTCAGCCATTCTCACATTACATCGAGAATGACTATTGGCCTGTAGCTAAATATTAATTAAGTATATATACTTAATATTTTTCCGATGTTACAGACTGATAACTTTTCTCGATGTAATGTGAGAATGGCTGGATGAGTTTCGGTAGAGAGTGGACCATTGAATGGGGTCTGATAATAAACTGAGAGCTCAGAAGTTTCTTTAATGTTAATAAATATCTGAAACAAGAGATATAGACATTACAGAACGTAATAGGATTACGATTTCTTTATTAATCTTTTTCGACCCAAATAATTCTAGTGATGAAAAGCTATAAAAGTTACTTTATTATTATTTTTTCAAAACAATAACATTGTATAATGAGCCTAGTAAAGGGTTCAATATAACATTTATTGTGAAAATTATAGTTATTCACTTTGTAACTGAATTTTTAAAGGTATCCATACTTCTATGAGTGCTAGTGTAGAATCTGAAGAATGATTTGACAAAAGTGATTTGAATGAAGACATTCTTGAAGAGAAGGAGAGAGTGATTTGGACAGTTAGTTAATGTTTTGATGTTGGTATATATTTTCTAGTGTTGAGGAATATATTCCAAAAAATTACTTTTTCACAGACTTTGTTTTCAATTACAGAATGCATAATATGTGGTTGTATGTATATACTTTTAGTTAAAATTTACAAATCTGCAAAGGTAAAAATGAAAAGCCTTAAATTAAAAGTAAATAAAAACTTCCAGGGCACATAATTTACTCTAGTGATTAATGGTTGGGTGTTATTGTAGCCATTGAAGAACACAAAACTGAAATACTGAATACTGAATTGTGTGTTTTCTGTTACGTTGTGTATAGTGGTATTACAATTCCCTCTAGGCTTACTGGAGAGTTAATCTCATTGACAACTTTTCTGAATTTAGGCTTATTTCGAATTTAATTTTTTTTTTTTCATATTGGATCTAAAATAAAATAAATTATTTTCAGTAATACAAAAATCACATGAAGGTACCCATACCAATATTCTTTCACAAGTAACATTTAAGTGATCTGTAGTACCATTTATAGAGTATTTCCTTAATAGGAGTAAGGCGTGATTAAGTTTATTCTATTTTAGTTGTTATTTAGTGTTTTAATTCTTCTCAAACCTTTTCTATTTGTTTTCATGCTTTTCATCACAATTTTTCTTCTTACTTATGAATAATTACTGAAAATTAAAATGTTTTTTTTGGGGAAGAAAAAAACATGTTAACATTCGTATTGAAATTTAATTTAAGAATAGAAGATATTCTTTTGTTTTTATGTAGATATCTTTAGTATATATATATATATATATATATATATATATATATATATATATATATATATATATATATATATATATATAGAGAGAGAGAGAGAGAGAGAGAGAGACACACGATATGAATGCATACATGTATCTTTATTATTCATTCATTTTACATTAGCAACATGTGTAATCCCATTTTATTAATACCAAGAGATATGAGTGGGTACTAAACTTTTCATTTTTATGCCACTAAAAGTATTCCAGCTCATCTTTTTCTTTTTCTGAATTAAGATATTTGATGATTAAAATAAATGATCAAACGGAGAAAAAGAACAAGTCTTTCTATATGTTGAATCAAGAAGAACAGAGAAAAATTATTAAAGGTATTTAAGTAAAGGAAAACCATCTGAAGTGAAAATATAAAAAAAAAAAGAAGAAAATAATAATTTTAACGTTTGTATATTTAAAATGATAATCATATTATGAAAGAAGCAGGGTATAGTTATTAATTTTAAAGTTTAAAATCAAACTGGCAATGAAAAATATAAAGTACGTAATTGTAATTGTTCTGTTAAGAGTACCATTGACTCTTTCAAATAATTTTTTTTTTTTTTAAATTTGGTTTTAAAAAATCAAGAAACTAGTAACGCAATGATTTAAATAAAACAGTTAAAAATTGAAAAGTTACAGTTACGTTAATATATACAGTTGACAGGCTGTTAACTTTTATTATTACAGAATTATATAAAAAAAGTTAGCTGGATTCGTTGAAAAAGAAACAAACTTAAAATTATTTTAGAAAATACTGTTGAATTGTTCTTTTCTAGTCTATTCAATGTTTAAAAAAACGCATGAGAACAATTGTCTTTGGTTAAAAACAATAGGAAATAAGTTTAACTGGAGCGTTGGGTTTGGAATATAGCGATAGAGGATGGGAGGAGATAGGTGTCGGGACGGAGACAGCGGTTCAATCAATACATGGATCCCGCCTGCGCCACCTGATGTCTGCTAACACGCACAACACGGCTGCCCTTCAGTGTAGTATACCCAGCCCCTGCACAGGCACCAGTCACCATGGTCAGTAACTGATATTTTCATCCTCTTTTTTTTTATCATGTCATCTATTGAATACCGCCACAAGAAAAGCTGTGGTATCAAGATCAAACATTTACCGAACGATTATAGTAAACCAGCTGTATGAAAAACAGTGTGAAGTTCAGTTTTTACAACGAAGTCTATTGAAATCTACTATTTTTATTAATATATTATGCGACTGTTTAAGTAATGTTATGATACTATTTATAATTATTTTAATACTTTTCTTTGAGTGACATCGATTTTCACTTGACTCGAGTACTTGTGTCGTATATCTTATTTCACTGAGTTCATATATGATAAAAATTATTGAGATAAGATGATAAGCAGAGATAAGACTATTTTTTCATAATAAAAGACAATATAAATGTTTTTTTTTTAATATAAAATTTTATTTTTATTAATTGTAATTCTTCTATTTAAGAACTATTTAATAAATAGTAAAACTTATTTAATACTATTATTGAGGACATTAAAAATTTTTTTTGAATTGCTTATCAATTATCTTAATTAATCAGAATTTCAGTCTTTTACTCCAAACCTCTAGTAATTACTAATGTTTTATTTTAGCTTGAACCCATTGCTTATATCATCTCTGATATTTGATAATAAATTTAAAACTACGAACAAGTTTTTAAATTATTTCATTTTGTTTTCTTAATAATGTATTCATGCTTGACGAATTTCTTGACAGATTGGTCCTCTAATCTTCGTGATGAATTTTGGTAGTATGAATAAAGATTATATAAAACAACCTCAGTTATTGAAGTGAAGTTTGAATTTTTATTGTGACATGATAGAGATTTGAAAAGAAACTATCCATTGGTAGCACTCTAATAACAGTTTTCAAGGTCTCGAAGCAATCTTTTAGTTTGAATTTTAAATCATTCCTATTAAATTTGACATTATTTTCTGCTTATAGCTTAATCATACATGTATCTGACAAGAAGACAATCTCCCAATAGAAAATTGACATTTTTAATTAAAGAATTTTTTATCCCAGCCAAACCAAGATGGAGGTTTACAATAAGTTATTTATTGATGATCCTTTATGTAGATTCGTCCCAGAAATTATATTCGTGATGCAACAGTTACACCCCCTCATTGCTTAAGCTATACCTGGTTTGGTACGGCGTTATCAAAATGTGATTTGATACTTTTTTTAAAATATATATACGAGTAGTATGCCGTGAAAATTGTTTTTATTTTAAATTCAATGGGTTTTTAAATAAAATATCAATACTCATAATTTTTCTTTGTAAAAATATTAAAAAACACAACATACTTCATTTCGAATCTGTTTCCTTTAGCTCTGATAGTTCTACTATCTACTAAAGAAAAACATCCTCTTGGAGCATGACATAGAACACATCCTTTGTTATATTAATAATATTGTAAATAGTATGAGTGTATTGGATGTTTTGGTAACATCATTTTGTTGGGTTGGCCGTGATGTTCAAGATAGACTAGGCAAATCTTTTATTCTATTCAAATTGTAAACATTATGAATGATGAACCTTTTAAATCTTATTCAAAGCCTATTTTGCAATAACTAGTACCGTATAAACATTTTTTTAAAGTCTCCTTTCCTTTGTAATTGCATGAGTTTTCAATTTTTTTGTTTTTTGGAATTTGTATTTTTTTCTCATTATATAGTTATAATTCTTCAACATTCATTGCTGCTGTCATCAATTAGATAGAGCAATAAATTTGTTAAAGGCAGAAGTTACTTCATTCATAAGAATATTATTTTAGTTCAAATTTTAGTTTAGTTTCTTAAAAATTCGAAAAGATCAAAACTTTTAAAAATAGTAAAACCCCATTGAACTGGTGGATGTACAAGATTTAGGTTGTAAGAAAAATATGTTTGGTTAATTTAATTTAAAACGAATTAATGTTTTGTGAGCTGTAGATTTAAAAAAAGTGCAGATACAGTTGGAAAAAAGAGAATTAGGCCCCTGAAAAGCGGGTATTTCTTACTTTTTTTATGTTTTAAAGGGTAAGCCCAAAGTAAAACATTCAAATTTCCTACCTCCCCCTTCTTTTGGACTTGCCATCCCTCGGTATCTAGGAGCAGATACATGAACAATGAGATTTCAGAACCGTTAACATTCTTGGGTAAACACTGCTGTCTGCACTTAATTCCTGAAATCTTGCTTAGCTGAAACTTAATCTAGCTTCGTTTCACCCATTTTTAAATCCTAGCCAAGTGATTCAAGCTTAAAGCCCTGCTGCCTTGGTTTCTTCATCTTAGCTTAGGCTTTGGCCCGCTAATGTTCTGATAGTTGGCCAAGATGAACTTCTATTTCATCACGGCGCATTTATCCTAACCTTTTCAGATGCTCTGTTATACCAACTTCTTCCACATTAAGTTATCAGAGACCGATTGACCGATCAGACCGATTGACTGGAAATCCGCCAAATATCAACTCATACCATAGCCCTCAAAATATTTCTGACCCACACTTCACAAGACCTAGATGATTTTTTCACCAGTTCGATCCAGTAAGCAGTTTGCCCAGCATACTCACTTCGTTTATATCCTAAACACCTTAGGAAAAATAATTTGCACCGAGTCAATGCAGACCTTATCCATTCAAGACGTTGTTTCATAACCTGTTGACAAAGAACCAGCCATCTTCACGATTGGATCATATAATTACTATTCCAATTTTTTAATCAAGAACTTGGCTTCTTTGAGACGTCCCAATCCTACGATTCCTAGCATTGTCCACTATCTGCTGTCGATAACTCCCGCTGGAATGAAACTTAAAAAAAATCCTAAAATATGACCTTTATTTAAGACATAGCCTTATTTCCCGTTACCTCCGAAGTGATGTTGGTTCTTGGGCTACGTCAGATGAGAAAAGAGCAAGAACATTTGGCAAACACCTTTACATTCATTGCCTCACGCAGAACTTTATCCCATTCATGAAACAAAAGTCGATGAATTCCTTACCTCACCAATTTCTCTTACTTTCTTATACAGTTTAAATCCTTTTTTTTAAAAAGTTAAAAACCCCTTTAATCTCCTGGGCTTGATAATCTCACCTCCCAGATCTTTCAACGACTTTCACATAAATATTTCTTACTTTTCTATGTAACAGTCTCCTATGCAAAACTCGTCTTTACCTGTTTTGGAAACACTCTTTCATTATTGTTTTTCTTAAACCAGACAAACTTCGCAATAATACCTCTTCGTAGAGAAAAAAATCATCACACATAAATAAAATAATTTACATGCATACTTTTAATAAATTGCTGTATTCAAGAAAAAGGGTTAAACCTCGTGTGCTAATTATTCACACAAAGAAACATTTTTTAATAGTTTTTTTTTTGTAAGCAGCTGTGCTGACACCTTATAGTTAAGAAGAAAAATAAAGATACTTATTCTGGCTTTAAATAAAAATTCATATATTTTCTATCATTCATTATTTTATCGGCAGCACAGTGGTAAAGCTCTGTGTTACTATGCTTCCGGTCCCGGATTCGAGACCAGCTATGACAGATAATGATTTATTCTGTTATCAGCTGTGGATCGAACCTGTGGGGTCGGGAGTCTCTTCTGGGGCTTAATCTATAAACTGGGTACCCTTAATTGGGAGAAATACCTGACGGTTGAGCACGCTCTCGGCCAAATCAAATCCTTGCAAGTAGGGTCCTTAACAAGTCCTCAAGGGTTGTAATGGTACAGGTTAAATGTTTTAGGTTAGGTTCATTATTTTATTATGATTATTTTTTTTCAAAGGTTATTGATTCAATATTGCTGCTCTATTAAATAAATCAATGTTTGATAAGATTTTTGCGACAAATCCTTGAAAATTGTCTCTTACATTTTCTGTTATTGAAAAAAAAAAAATGCTACTATATTTCATATAATTTTTTTAAGCTTTTCCCACTTGAATCTGTCTCGTAGAAATTATTTCCAGCGTTGAGTTCATTCTGAGACAAATATGTAAGGAGATAATGAGAAAGAGTGGTCCATAGAAAGAAGAAATACCGACAAAGAAATTTTATTTACGTCTCAGAGTACTAATGCAAGTGGGATGTGGAAAACTCTTTTTGGGCCGAATAACTTATTTCCTCTCCTTTCGCCAGTCCTACTTACTAGATCTGTAAAATTCGTTAAACTTTTTTGTATTGCTTTTGCCATGTTATTTTTCTGCTAATATTGTACAACTCATTATATGCTGAATGGACTCAAACGCTACTTTACAAAGACGGTATTTATTATTTACATTTTCGTAAAGCATGTTTTAAATACAACCGTAAGGGTTATTGCCCACTACTTGGTCTTTTATAGCAAGAAAAAAAAATCTGTCTTTTCTCTTTCATAGCCATTAAACGAAGGTAGAGGGATTGATTAGTGTAAAACTCAAGCCATTGCAAAACCTGACGGCTCTATTCACTCATCAGCACTTCACTCATCACTACAGTTTTCGGTTCAGCTGGAAGAATTAATGCAGCTAGATTTTTGTATTAGTTGCAATGGTGACTGATGAAACACTACTGACAATGTAATGCACCTTCTCTTCTCGATAGCTTATGAAGAGTCTAATGAGTCCTCTCCGATCTTGTTTCTTTGAGAGGTATCCTAGAAACTGATTTTGGGACATTTTTTTATGGTTGTTGTCCTCACAACTTTGTCTTTACAGCCCAACGCTTGGAATAGGTGTCGGCCCATTTCAGCACTATAAGCTATAAAATACAAATGTATAAGCTGATGCAGAGATAGCCCACCTATTTACAACTTTTATAATATTGCCTGATGTAAGATAGGTTTTAGGAGTTTATGAATGTTTCACAAGATTTATCCTTGAATTTTAAGAGCTCATTTACACCTAGGAATTTGTACGAGTCCAATTCATTTAGCTGCGTTATTATTTGCTAATGACAGTTTAACGTTTTCTGCTTCCTTTAGTTGGCCGTTAAAGATATTAATCACAGCACGTTTTTCTAACCCTAGGGCCATATTTATATCTCTGCTGAATATCCCTACTAGCTCTTGTAAATTACTTAGGTCTATCTCATCTATGTAAAAGAACTGAGTAACGTTGGTGGTCATCTAGTAGTGAGAGAAACTTTCAATTTTTGTATTATTATTACTACTGTTATTATTATTATTACTATTAAGGGATAGGAACCCTGTTGCCGCTTTGATCCATTTCGATTTATTTTCATAATCAAAAGGTCACAAAGAAATTTCGTGCTAGTTATGAGGCAGATTAGATTTTGCTGTTTGTTTCCTAGCAATGTATTTTTCTTTAAGTATGACCTGTCCTAAGTGCTACAGTTTGAAGAAGGCAAGCGCTTCACATTGACAAACAATATAAAATACGGGTGACAGGTAGCGTGCTCAAATAGATTCAGGTTTTTTGAGACGATATTTTATCTTGGCAGCGGCCCGCAGTGCATCCTTAGTTGACAACAGTCAAAATATTATCTAAAGAGTTATCTGTTACTAAGTATTTTAAACTAATCCTTAATCCATTGATTCCTACCATTATCTCTTTGTTTACATTTGTTTGTGAGTTAATACAATGGCATAACTTTAAAAACGAATTCCTTTTGAGATAATCGCTTTGTCAGTTACAATTTACTTCTCGTTCCGTGTGGATCTCTTTGGAAAAAACCTGCGCCGATCATGGAATTTACTGGACAAGCTATGTACCTTAAAATAGAACAGTTGAATTAAGAACATTTAATCGTTACAGAACATTGCACGCATCTAAAGTGTGATCAATCAATTTTGTTTAAAGCTCTAACTTTGAAGAAGCTTTTAAAAAAAATCATCAAATTTCGTTTTGCATATTCTTGTTGTTTTGTGTGTTAGCTTTGATTTTTAGTGTGGTTTGACTGCATCTGCTTGCGATTTTCATAGTTACATGATTTTCTTCAATGGACGCACAGCTGGCGGAGATTTTTTCCTTCTTGAAAAGGGCGATCGAACGCTGATAGTTTTTGATAAACTATGCTCACTGTTGCTTGTGGAGAAGTCTAATAAACAATACCAACAATAATTATCAAAAATTAATCGGCTATTTTGCCTGGGTTTCATAGTTTCACAGTTGGGTTTCTTACGGACAATGTTGCTAGGATTCGTCAACTTCTACGGGTCTTGGCTTCAGCAGAATGTTAAATTGTTTTAATGAAATAATTGTTCATTGTAAAGCTTGGTTTCGTTTGGTGAAAAAAAAACAAAAAAAAAAACTGAAATTCTCTTATTCACATTATTCATATCATTTGTGCTCATAATTTGTTTTAAAAAATCTACTATAAAATATCTTTCTGTTATTATTTGTCAATGAGTCTTTGTTGACCTTTGGAATATATTCATAATCAGGATGGCATTTCCAATAAGAATCCTCAAGGAATAGGTTTTTGATCAACAGACCCCCTATATTGGATGTAATCTGCGGCCATAGAATCTGGCTAGATAGAAAACGACCTGCGCAGAAGTCGGCCCACCGCGCATGGCGGGGAAGGCACGCCCCTTCCCCTACTACTTGTCCTCTCCTTCTATCATGATAATTCTGGTTTTTATATATGTAAACCCTTTGGATATAATATATGCTGGATGTTATAACCTCTGGTTGGTTGGTGGTAAAAGTACTGATAATAATGATATTGTGCTTCTAATGTGACGAATATGTGCGAAGTGGGAGAGCTCCCTTCCCCTCTTCCACACCCTTTAGCCCCGCCTTAGAATTTGGAGAAGGCTGTTTTCTATCTTGCCGGACTATAGTTATTGTTCTCTACTCAACCCTTGTTACATTTAGATAAAATCTTGTTTTATTTTTTAAAATGTATTTAACAGTATAGAAGGTAACAGTGTAGGGGCTTGCTGCTGATACTGTTTCAGTATTTCTTCTGGAGATATTTGGATGTCGACGAAGGAATCTCTTATACCACCTGTCACTGGGCATTCCGCCTTTGTTGCATTGCTTATTTTTAATTATGATAATTCCTAACCCTTATGAAGAAATAAATTTTTCGTTTCGGCAACTCCCGCTTAGAGCAATGATTAATCGATTATTCTAACAAATCCTCCACTTTAGGAGACGAAATGGGGTTTGTTCCACACGGCAGCTTTCCTTTGTCATTTATTCTTCGAGATAACGTCATTCTTGGAATGTTGTACCTATTGTAATAAAAAAAAAAATTCAAAACATTAACAGCAGGCAGAAGTCCAGTCAGTAGAGGGTTTCACCGCTTGCATCAGGCACCTGATGCAAAAGGTGGTGTAGAAGCTTTTATTTGTTTAACTTGTTTAGATGTGTGCAAACATCTAAAAGACAGAAATGCTACCCCTGTCACCTCGGGAGAACTTTTGGCAGCCAAAAAAAATCGAAATTTTAGGACTAGAAATGATGCTCTACCCGGTAAGCAAAAGATGTGCCGCATCGGGGCGACGTCCCAAGGGGGGCGCCAAAATAATGATTTTGTCGAGAAAATAATGTACGACTAATTATATCTGTACAAAATTATACTATTTGTTGTTGAACATATCTTTTCAGTTTACGTGAACGAACTAACATGGTGTGTCATTTTTTAATCCAGTTGTTATTTTAAAAATTATTATAAGAACAGTAGTATAATCTTTATCCCGTTCACCCACTGTGTTTGGGAGAGAGTGGGAGAGGGGAGAGAGTGCAGGGTATAAATCATAACGACACCTTTTGTCAGTCGTTGCACTAGATTGTCCAACAGCCGAAGCGAAATTTTGTGTCCTATTTGAAGAAAACTTTTAGTCATACATCCATTAAATATCCACCCTCAGAATTCAATTTACACTTGTCTTTCAACAAAAAGCGAGTGTGCTTCGAATTGGCGATTATCGAAAGAGTTAACAAATATGTAAAAATTATATTATTTGAAGATGGTTTATTTCAAGCACACGAGAAACTGCACGTAATCTTGATGACAAATAGGTTTTTATAACGAATTTAAGTGGGGGCGTCGCCCCAGTAGACAAAATTCACGTTTCTTTTTCGTCCAATAGTGCACTTTCTATTAATTTCAAGCACACAAGAAACTGCATACCCCATAGATGCAGTTTAGGAGTTGACAAGATTCAAAATCCATGTTTTTTTTTTCTCAAATAGTATAGTTTTTGAAGATGATTTGTTTCAAGCAAACATGAAATTAGAAATACCCTAGATGCCGAAAAACTTGTATACCAAAATTAAGAGGAGGCCTCGCATCGGCAGACTAGATTCAAAATCCACTTGTTTTTTTTTGTTCAACTGTGCACTTTTTGATGATGAATTTTTCAAGCACACAGAAACTACACACTCCCGATATACTGAATAACCTTTGTCTGCCGAAGTCAGGAGGGGACGCCTCACCGGAAGAAAAAAATGAAAATCCTGTTGTTTTTTTCGTCCAACAATGCACTTTTTGAAGATGATTTTTTTCCCTATAGATGATACTGCATATCCTTTGCGTCTTGCAGGCAGCTAATCAATAGATGAGGTTAGTTAAAATGCATATTAAACAAATAATATAAATGTTGCTATTATTTTGATAATGGTACTGAAAAGATAAATAGAATTAAAAATAATCTTTAAAAAATGCTTTATTTCACGAAAGGTCTTGAGTTTTTAATTTGTTTTCACTCACCTATATCCGACAAACAAAGATTTTAGGGACGAAACTGTAATTAGTATTATGTATACATGGAAAAAACATCTTAGAAAAGTGCATAGCTAGGCGAAAAAAACTATTTTGAATCTTCTCTGCCGGTGCAACGTCCCCTATTAATTTTGGCAGACTAAGTTTTCTGGCATCTGAGGGATATGTAGTTTCATGTGTAGTTGAAACAAATCAACTTTTTAATGTTTTTTGGTATCCGGGGGATGTGTAGTTTCACGTGTGCTTGAAACATCTTCAAAAAGTGGACAAAAAAGAAACGTGAATTTTGTCTACTGGGGCGACGCCCCCACTTAAATTCGGTAGAAAAACTTATTTGGAATCAAGGGGATGTGCAGTTTCTTGTGTGCTTGAAATAAATCATCTTCAAATAATATAATTTTTACATATTTGTTGCCCTCTTTCGATGGTCACCATTTTGTAACGGCCACGCTTTGAGTTGGCAGATTAGTGCAAATTGAATGCTGAGGGTGGATATTTTATGGATGTATGATTAAAAGTGTCACTTCTTCCAATAATTTAAAAATCGAAAAAGTTGAGAAATTTCTGACTTGAGAACCAACATCAAATTGCGAAAATTTTGGTAAAACATTTTATTCAAGGAGTTTTTCAACATAGTTAACATTTCAAACTAATACTTTTAATATAGACATTGGGATTTTATTGCTACAATGTTGTGTTCGAATAGAGAAAAAAATATTTTTGTCTAGTGTTACATATACAACTGGTAAGTGAAAAGTTCAAATCAAAAAGAGTTTGGCAAAGTTAAAATATTTCATAAAATAGTTGGAAAAATTAAAATATTTAATATTGTTGGGTAATCAGGTCAGGATTGTGTGAAGTAAGAAAAAGGGAAATGGTCACTAAGCATTGCCTGATGGATAAAATAATTGTACTTCGACGGTAGTGTGAGATAAAGCGCAAAGGAAGGAGTTGCTTTTTTGATGGGGAATGAATTGTACAAGAGAGTTGAATCTTGGGAACCAATCTCATCCAGGATTATCACAATAGATATAAAGTTGTCAGTTGGCAAAACCACAGTTATACAGGTATATGCCACAGTTCAGGGTGCAGCAGTATTTGACAAGGTCCAGTTTTATAATGATCTCCACAGTAGACAGTACATGGAACAAAAGTAGAATGATTCTGATCTACGGGGGCCTAAAACTGGAAATAATAAAGTTAATGCGCATGAAGTAATGGATGCCTGGGGAGGTGAAGATATGCATAACAATTATGTCCAATGGCTTATAGAATTCTACATAGAAAATAATGTGCTCATTGGCAACTCATGGTTCAATCATAAAACGATTCACAAGGCTATGTTTGAGAATATAGGAGAACAACGGCTTGAAGAGGAACATTGTTGACTATTTCATAATTGACCGGAATCTTCGAAAGTTTTTCAGCGATATTAAAATCGTAAGGAGTGCAGAACTAATTACAGAGCACAATCTACTGATAGCTGATACAAAAGCCATCAATTCTAGAAAGAAATTCAGCAAAGCATATAATCGAACAGATGTTAGTAATTAGGGATTGATAAATTATTTGCCACTTCTATAATTCTGCTTTTATTGAAATCTAGTTTCCAATGTTATAAATTCATCTTCAGTTATAAAAACGCACAAAAAATAAGCAATTCAAAATCAGTTTGGTATTGTTATTCATATTAAATTAAATGTAATATAAATTAGTATTATAAAACATTTATGAATTATGAATTTAATTAAGACAAGAAATCAATTACATGTTAGTACTCACCAAGGTTTAAGTAGATTATATCAAAGAAAAAAGGTTGCATTGATTTGTTCTCGCAGTGAACTAGTCATGGGAATGACTGTAATGGAAGAAAGGTAGGGTGTTTGTAGGTAAATAGTACCGTTTAAGGGTCGGGGTTTTTCCAGTGGTTCCGGTGAGTAATTGCTTTTTCTGTTATGGATGGGAATACATTTAGGATTGAACTATTGGAGATATTTATTTGGTCATTTAAGCAAAAAAAAAAACCGATCAGAAAAACCCTGACCCCTAAACGCTACCATTTACCTGCAAATACCCCTGCTTTCTCCTTCCTCCTTTCTTCCATTACTGTCATTTCCATGACTAGTTCACTGCGAGAACAAACCAATGCAACCTTTTCTGTTTGATATAATCTACTTGAACCTTGGTGAGTACCAACATGTATTTGATTTCTTGTCTTAATTAAATTCATAATTCGTAAATGTTCCATAATACTAATTTATATCACATTTAATTTAATATATATAGCAATACCAAACTGTATTTTGAATTGCTTATTTTTGAATTTTTGTGTGTTTTTATAACTAAGATGAATGTATAAAATTCGAAACTAGTTTTCAATTAAAACAAAATTATAGAAGTGGCAAATAATTTATCAATCTCTAATTAGATTGATCCTTCTATACCATCATGCGGACGTCAACTGAAGATGTTAGTAAGTTGAAAATGGAAAATAAACAAGAGGAGTACCGGTCACTGCTTAAAAGTCGTCTCCAGGAAGTAAATGAGGACAGCGAGCTGGACATTCTTTGGAACGAAATTAAGAACTGCATACTTTGTACTGAAGTGTGTAGCATCCAGAAAATAAGGTTTTCTACCAAGAAAACAAAATACTAGAATGACAAGGTTAAAATAGCAGTGAAGCTCAAAAAGGATGCCTGGAAAAGGTATAGTAGAACAAAACAACCTATCCACTGGGATGAGTATGTTAAAAACCGAAACGACGCCGAATGAATAATCAGATCTGCCAAGATGATGATTTGGGAGGAGTACGGCCAAGATCTAATTATAATTATAAAGAGAACATCAGGAAATTCTGGCATATTACCAAAGCTCTATATATATATTTGATTATTGTCCCAAATTTCATTAACTTCTATATAATTAGGTATAGTAATATTAGGTGAGGATAAGAGAGATACATTTTCTAAGATTTGAGAATAAAAGGGTTGTAATATAGTATGATAATTATGTCTATACACTTTGTTAAATTCATTATAACAATCAGTTGAACTAATATTTATTAAAGCTATTTTAGGTAAAAATATAGTGTTATTGTTACAGTCATTAATTGTATTTTTATTAATTACAATATATTGGTTAAGAAAATCATTAAATCTAATTTGGTTAGTGCTGCTTAATCTAGTTGTACAATTTATTCCATTACCATATTTGATTATATTTTTAATACAAGTATTATGAGTAATAATTAAGTTTTTACAGTAATATTCATTCATATAATTACAGTCTCCTGTATAATAGAAATTATTCTTATATATAATTAATTGTTTTTCTATATCTAGTTCATATAATGTTTGGTTGATATATGATGGAAGAGGAATAATTAAGTAACCTTTATATGCTTTCTTATGAGTAGGTATTTGTAAAAAAACATGCAATAGTTCCTTGTGATTTGAACAGTAGATTTTAGAGTTTGCCCATAAAATATTTGGATCATTGGTTAACAATGTTACATTACGTGGGAGATATTTAATAACATCATTCATTAGTTTGGAATGTATTATCCCTGTTTTACAAATTTCCATTGAGAGTACTAAGTCGGTTAGTTTTTGTGATATGTAATTTATGTGTATATATAATTCATAAGCTTGATCATTAATATCAATATTTTTTAAGTTTTTATGTATTGCTTCAAAATTTTTATTTATTTTATTTATATCTTGTTCAAATTGATGGGTTAGTTGTTCGTTGGTTTGTATTATGTTTTTCATGTTGTATCCCGATTGTTTATTAGTTATGGCGAATTGTTGAACTATGTTGTCATAACGCGGCTTGTCATTTGCATCCATATTTCCTGTTATCCATGAAATTGCGGTTCCGAGACCATTTATTAGTCCACGTTTATTTTTGTGTTTAATTGGTTTTAATAATTTTAATTGATTATAAGCGTGTTCTACTGAGTCACATAATATGGGGTATACATTGGTTGCAACGTATTTATACAGTCTCTTGTCTATTCTAACAATTTCTAATTCTAATAAGGTTAGATTATAAAAATTATAAGTTTCATAAAATTTATCTATTATTTTAATATCATTTACAGTATAGTGTAGTAGTCCAGGTGAGTTTGTAATATCCACTATCTTAATTGTGTTCATCAGATGAATATTCTGTAGAAGAATAAGGACTAAGTGTTCTTGACGGATTTGCATCTGAAACAAAGTATTGTTTCCTCTTTTTATTAGGTCTTTTAATGTTGTCTACATGTGTTTTTATTTTATTTTTACCCTGTACTAAGATATTAACTTTTCTGAATCTATCTTTAGATTTTATATTGCTTTCCTTATTTTTATAATAGGCTTGTTCTTTATCATTCAAGTCTGGAGGATCTTCCCGATTTTGATTTAATTTAGTCGTTCGCTGTTCCTTTTCCGTATTTATGTTATCCTGTATTAGTTTATGTATTAATTTTAAATCATCGTGATATTTTTGAATGTAGGCTTCTGTGATTCTGTCATCAAATAGTTCTCTTGAGGATTGACCGAATGTTATTTCATTTGGCGTTAATTTTAATTTTTGATTTAATGTGTTATTATAAGCTATTGTTGCTAATTTTAATATTTTATCTATTTTGTATTTAGGATTTTCTTTAGAAATGATTCGTAAAAGTTCTGTTAATGTTAAATGGCAACGATTTAATAATCCTAAGGAGTTTGAATGCTGAGCGGAGGTATAGTGTAAGTTGATTTGATGTAAGTCACATAATTGTTGTACTAGATTGTTTTTCATTTCTACTCCCTGATCCGATATAATTTTATTTGGGGTAGGATAATAGTTCAAATAGTCTTCTAGTTGTTTGCAAATGTTAATCGCATTAGTTGTTGGTAAAATTTGCGCAAATAGGCGTTTAGAAAATGTGTCTATTGCTGTAAATATTGAATTTTTATTAAATTTTAAAACGTCTATCATTATTTCTTGAAATGGTTTGTCTGGGGTTGAAGTTAATTGGAATTTTGATTTTATTGGTTTTCGTTCATATTTTGATAGTTTACAAATATCACATTTATTTATATATTCCGTAATTTTATCTTTCATGTTAGGGAAATAATACCTTCTTTTTAATTGTTCTAATGTTTCTATGATTCCTCTATGTTTTGTTTTTCCTAGGTGGTAATCCGTAATGATTTGTAATTGGTCATCTACGTTTTCAATGTCTGTAGTAAAAGTGAAATAACGTTTGATTTTTACATTTGGGAATTCATTTTCTACTATATTTTGTAATTTTCGAAAGTATTCATCGTATGTATCTTCCATGATAGCCATTTTTGGTGAACATAATACTCCGTATGTAGTGTTTGGTTCCATTATTTGCAAAAGTAAAGTTTCTAAATCATTTTTATTGCTTAATGATAATGTGTGTCTTTTTTTATTACCAAAGGGTTTTTCAAATTTAAGTTCAGAATTTCCTCTTTGTATTATTATTTGATGTTTTTCTACATTTAAACATTTGTCCTTTTCACAGATCCATATCTGCTCATTACTTGAGATTTGTGAGTGTTGATTTTCAAGACTTTCGGCATCTTCTTCTTGGCGTGAAGATTCTTCCAAGTTTCTTAATTCTTCCATTATTCCTTCGTATTCCGGTGTATTTTCATCTGCTTCATCTTGTAACAATTCTTCTATTTCCATTTCTTCTGTAAAGTGAAGTTCTGTGTTTCTAGATAACGCATCGGCAACGTGATTAGTTTTGCCTTGTATGTGTTTTATTTCGAACTCAAATTCTTGTAACTTCCAAATCCATTTCATAATTCTACTGTTTCCGTTTTTCATTGAGAAAACCCATGTCAGGGGTTTGTGGTCCGTCTGTAATAAAAATCTGGAGCCATAAAGATAAGGTTTGAAATGTTGAGTCGACCAAACGATTGCTAATAGTTCCTTTTCAATGGTACTATAATTTTCTTCTGCCTTATGCAATACTCTTGATGCAAAAGCTATAGGGTGTTCTATTCCTTCTTCTATTTGTGATAATACTGCTCCAATGGCTTTATTACTAGCGTCTGTCGTGAGAATGAATTGTTTGTTCCAGTCTGGGTAGGTCAGTATGGGGGTATTTGACATTAATTCAATTAGTTGTCCACAGGCATGTTTAAATTCTGGTGTGTTATACTCTTTTGTATTAATAGCTGAGCTTATGGGTTTTGCTATTTTTGCATAATTTTTAATAAACTTTCGGTAATAACCTGTCATTCCTAAAAATTTACGAGTTGATTTTTCATCATATGGTATGGGGAATTTTTGAATTGCATCGATTTTTTGTGGGTCAGTTCTAAGTCCATCAGGGGTTACTATATATCCAAGAAATTTCAATTCTGTCCTAAAAAATTCAGTTGTGTCAAGCTGTATGGATAAATTATGGGTTTTAAGAATTTCTAAAACTCGTTCTATGTCTTTTAGATGTTCTTTTTCATCTTTCGAATATATGATTATGACATCTACGTATGCCATTGTATTGGGTACGTTTTCAATAGCCATATTGATCATTCTTTGGAAGGTAGGTGGGGCATTACATAATCCAAACGGCATCCGTAAAAATTCGTAGTGTCCGTTCTCAGTTGAAAATGCTGTTTTGGGAATTGAATCTTCGTCCATGAGTATCTGGTGGAATCCCGAAGTTAGGTCGATTGTGCTAAATATTTTCGCTCCCTTCAAACGATTTAATATGTCCTCTATATTAGGTAAAGGAAATTTATCTTTTATTGTTTCTTGGTTAAGTTTACGGTAATCTATAACCATTCGTACTTTTTTTATTCCACTAGCATCTATTTTCTTCGGCACTATCCATACTGGCGAATTATAAGGTGATTTGCTAGGGCGTATAATTCCATCTTTTAATAATTTATTTACTTCTTGATGAATTTGTTGTTTGAATTGCTCTGGATACCGGTAGTTCCTAGTATAAATAGGGTTATTATTGACCGTATTGATTTTATGTTTAAGTAAACCGGTTGGTTTCAGAGTTTCATTTTCCTTTTTTATTATTTCTCCGTTTCTACTTATTAGTTTTGTTAGTTCACTAAAGATTTCATTTTTTATATGTTCATGACGGATTGTATTTTGGATTTCTTCCGTATCTGTCATGAGAAATATTTCATTTTTTTCTGTTTTATATTCATTATTTCCTATTTTAATAATATTGTCTTTAATATAAATACCAATTTTTTTTATTGATTCATACCCTAGGAGAATATCATATCTCGTAGAGATGGGATAAATTAAGAAATTCGCATCATAGTTTATTCCTGTTAATGATTGCAAATTAAATTTAACGCTTTGCGTTCCCTCTAGGAAACCTGCAGGGGTTTTTATTAAAAAGCATTCTTCTTTTATTACCGCATCAGGTGGTATTAATTTCGGGTGGATATAATTTTTTGTTGCTCCCGTGTCTATAAGCCATTGCGTTTTAAGTCCGTTAATATTGGTGAGTTTTCTAAATGATTTATTTCGTCGTAAGATTTGTTGGAGACATTTAAGGTTGGTTTACATCCAGATAAGTTTAAAGTTGGTCTATGTCCGGCGGATCGTTGTAATGTGGACCTGGTTCTAAAAAAGACTCTCGTTTAATTTCCAAATTTTGAATTTGTTCTCTTAATTGTGCTATTATAGCATCTTTATCTTCATCTACATGATGAACTCGATTAGAAACAGTACTCATCGAAACAGTTGGTGATGGTTCAGCTTTTTCCATCGGAGGTTGTTGTGGTGTACTATTGTTTCTCCATTGATTCGAATTTGGTTTATTAAAATACTGTTGTTGGGCTTGCGGATCCCATTGTTTATTATGAATTGGAGTTTGTTGGTTATTTTGATAAAATGGTTTAGGTTGGAAATTTTGTTTTTGTTGATTATGATTCGATTGAAAATTTTGTTTTGATTGATTATGATTTGGTTGAAAATTTGGTTTTGTTTGATTATAATTTGGATTATAATTTTTGCCGTGATAGTTAGGGTTTCTTTGTTCTTTAGTTTGATTTTCAAATTTTTGTTTCCGTGTGGGGTATAATCTTTGAACTATGTGTGCCGCGTTATTTCTCAAAATGTCGTCTAAATCTTCTAAGGTATCAAATTTAATGTGATAAATAAAGTCCGTGAGTGAAGGATGCAATTGATGCACCGCATGATGACTAATCTGTTTGTCATAGCGTTCCATCTCGTCAGCTTTGTCAGCAATGTCTGCGTCGGCATAAATTCTCGCGTATAAATCGCATCGTTTTTGTCCTAAGCGATCTAAATAATCATGGGGATTTTCATTGTGGTAGGCTCTGATATTTAAAATTTCGGAAATCAATTGTTCTCTTGTTCGCGTGTCCTGGTATTTTTTCTTTAAATATTTTAATATGGTAGGTACGTCATCAAAGTCTTTGTCATATGTTGCTATTTTCGCCTTTCCTTTTAATTTTGTTAAAACAGTTAGAACTAATTTAGAATGATTCACGCTTTTATGAGGATTATTGTCCTTACAATATAAATTATAGACAAACTTTGTATTTCTTACAAAATCTACTAATAATAATGGGTTACCATCATATTCTGGTATTAATTTAAAGTCATGTTCCTTAATTTCTAATGCCATTGTTTTATCTGTTTCTACTAATAAGGAATCAAGTGTCTCTGTATCTAATATAGTATTGACTGGAATTTGTCTTAGATTATTAAGTCTATCTTGTAAATTCATAAACTTATAATAAATATAAAATAATAAGGATAATAATAACAATAATAAATGTTAAACTAAATAATTGCTAATCATGTGAAACCTTTTTGTACCAGTGAATGCATCTAAAGCTTAAAAACTCTTGTTGAATTTAACAAATTTTGACTTGAGTTGGAAATCTTTAATAAGATCTTCTTTTGAACACAATTTCAAATATCCTAGAAAGTGCTTGATAGTATTTACTCACAGTGGCAACCTTCTCGTTGAATACTTGAAGTGAGAAGTTCAAATTCGTTAATAGTCTAAGGAATCTTGATGAAGTTCTCTTCCTCTGTGTCTTCAAAAGCCCTCAAGTCCCTGTGTTCGGGCGTCAGTTAAATAATTGTTCAACGGGGTGGAGTTTTTAAAAAGGATTTATTTTGATTACAACAAATTACACTAGATTAGATAATACTGATAAATTAATATGACATACTGGGATATAGACTAACGGTTAATGACGGCCATGATGCATGAAGCTGGGGGTATATATAGAGAAATGCTGACTACGCCGTAGATAAGGTTTCCTTGCAACCTTAACTATATGGATGATGCAATCGAGGAGGATGAGGTGGAAATAACGGTAGCCAAAATTCAGCTGTGAAAAGCTATGGGATCAGATGGCATAGCCTCAGAATTCATTAAATATGGTGGTAATGGAATGATTATGTGCCTTCAAATGCTTTTAAAAAAGATTTTGGACCTCAAGCAAGAATGGGAAAACAACATCATTGTCTCTCTAAAAAAAAAAAAGGCGGCCTAAGTGAATGTGGGAACTATATACCTCTCGTCAGTTATGTACAAGATATACACAAGAATTGTAGAGCAGCGACTGCGGCTCATTGTTTAGCAAGATCGAGAAGAGGAGCAAACTGCTTTTAGACCTCATAGACAGACCCAGGACCAAATTTTCTCCCTCCGGATGATTGTGGAAGAAGCATGAGACCTTAGCAAGGCAGACTACCTGGCATTTCTCGACCTGAGGGCCTCTTTCGATTCACTTCTGAGACAGAAAATATGTGACGCACTAACTAGAATATGGGCCCCAGCAAACCTGCTGAGTGCAATTAAATCCGTTTATTAAGACCCTAAGGGGATTGTAAGACTCAATGGACACCATCAAAACCTTTCCACTTTTATTAAGGGGTTAAGGAGGGGGATAGCCTTAATTATCTGATTTTTGTCCCTCTTATGGAAGAGATATGGAAGCTGTGCAAGAGGAGACACACACTAGTGGGATTTTGGAATTTAACACCAGTGTTTGCTCAGGCTATGATCTATGCTGACGGTCTAATTGTCTGTCCTAATTACTGTCACCCAGGAGGCTCTCCAGTCATCATTGACGAAATGGCAAGAAGAATCGCAGTTAAGAGGGTTGCGCAACCCTCTTAACTGCGATTCTTCTTGCATTCGGATTTATGCGCATAAATCCGACTAAAAGCAAGGCTATGTGCACTGGAAGGGATAATGTGGAGCCTAGGATTTTATGTGATGGTGGACACCCCAAGCTAGCAAATATATATATGTAGAAAGAATTATGAGCAAATATGGTAAAAATAGAACAGGCGGTTCTAAATCAGGTGAAGAGGACCAATGGACTATACTAACAGATATCAAATAGAATCATGGGCAAGCAGGAAGTAAGCAGATATGTTAAACTTAGGCAATTTTAATCAGTTGACATCCGCATGATAGTATAGATATCAATCCCTAATTTTAATCAGTGTTCCTCTCAGTGGTCCTACATGGATCGGACAGTTGGACAACCCGCCATAAGCATGTAAGCAGGATCACAGCGTCTGAAATGAGATTCCTCCGAAGAATAGTTGGTAAGATCAAGAGAAATTGTATCAGAAATGAAAGGATTCGTGAAGATTTGGGTGTGAGATCAGTGTGTGTCACACTGGAAGAGCGACAGCTAAAGTGGTATGGCACATCCGCTGGCTTTCTCGTGGCAAACCCAGACAAATGTACTCTAATTACATTGGAAAACTGGCGGCGCTACTCAAATTAATATTCCTGAATGTAAAATCATCATTAATCTATTATTTATGTACAAACTACACATATAACACATACATAATGGATTAATGATTATATTACATTCTGGAATACTAATTTGAATTTCGGGTGATATTTTCAGTTTCCTGTCCACTTTTCCTAAAATTGTTATTTCAATATATATTTTGGCGTCTGTTGAGAGTAATATTTTGTATGAATCTTTTTGGAAATTTCATCCTCTTCAAGATTGGTTATTATGCATTTTCCAATAATCTTCATTGAAAAATAGTTATTAAGGTGAAACCAAATCTAACTTTTTGCAAATCCGAATTTTTGAAAATATTATGTACAAAACTAACAGAAAATTTAACGTTCCTTAAAATTTGTAATGCCACATATTTACCTTAAATGCACTGGAATCGAGTTACTGAGGAAAAATGGAAAAAGTACTTTTTCTTAGCGATTTTTCAAGATGGCAGAAAAATCACAAGAAGGAGGAGTTAGAAAACTTGGATTTTTCATGAGAGGGGCAATACACACAACATACCTTAAAATCAGAATTACTTCACCTTTGGCAATCCAAAATGATATCTCTACTGGGCTAATATGCCAATTGCCGGAGATTGGGAGTTTGTCGATTTCGAGGTGTACTTGATTGAATTAAAAAAACCCAAACTCAGTGGACGCAGAATTTGATACTCTACAACTTTTATCTTATAGGTTTTTCTCTTAGAGTACTCATTTCCTAGCTACAGGCTCATGTGGCTGTGATTAAGTGTTCTCCTGAGTTATCACTGTGGCGATGTTCTTTCAAATACCACAAATGCGTTATAACGATGACGTGACATGGTGAGTTCGTGCCGTCATTAAATATACACTGCCCCATGCTGCTTTGCGTGGGTGGAATAGGGATCCTTAAAGGCTAGGAGAAAATGACTCCTTAGGCAAACCAAGGATAGGCTAGATTCTTTAGCTGTGGCGAAAGCAGCTAGCCTAAGAGAGAGAAGCCCTGAATTAAAATTACCCGGTCCTCCAGGTTGGGGGTTGAACGCGGGGCTAATGACTACTTCGCGAAAACTCAAAAGTTATGAAACCGAGCAATGAAAGGCATTAATGCATATGAAAATGAAAATGGCTTATAAACTGGGCTTTAGCTACTTGGAATTTAAGATATTGCTTCAGCCTGGCAAGATGGCTGAAGTAGCTGAATTCATTTTGAAGCGTTTGCCATAAAGAGATCAAATGGAGTGAACAAGGTAGATTGGATAAAATATAATACACCATACTTTACAGCTGAACGACAAAATCTGGACAAAAAGAAATTTCGCCGTAATTTGATAGTGTTTTAAGCAATCAGAATGCCTATGCAAAATACGCTTGAAAGAGATATTTATAAATGCTACCTTAATATCTGCTTATGCGCCTACTGAAGAAAGCGAGGAGGATGAGATGGAAATTTATCAGAAAGAATTCTCTCTTCGTTTATCAGCAATTAGAAAGAATTCTCTTAACCAGTTGACATCCGCATGATGGTATAGAAGGATCAATCTAATTAGGGATTGATAAATTATTTGCCACTTCTATAAATTTATTTTTAGAACCTATTATTTTTAGAATTTATTGAAAACTAGTTTCGAATGTTATACATTCATCCTCAGTTCTAAAAACACACAACAAATTCAAAAACAAGCAATTCAAAATATAGTTTGGTATTATACATATTAAATTAGATTAATATAAATCAGTATTATAAAACATTTATGAATTATGAATTTAATTAAGACAAGAAATCAAATACATGTTGGTACTCACCAAGGTTCAAGTAGATTATACCAAACAGAAAAGGTTGCATTGGTTTGTTCTCGCAGTGAACTAGTTCCCATGACTAGTTCACTGCGAGAACTAAAATAATCATAATTCATAAATGTTTTATAATACTAATTTATATTACATTTAATTTAATATGAATAACAATACCAAACTGATTTTGAATTGCTTATTTTTTATTTTTTGTGTGTTTTTATAACTGAAGATGAATTTATAACATTGGAAACTAGATTTCAACAAAGCAGAATTATAGAAGTGGCAAATAATTAATCAATCCCTAATTCTCTTAACTGCTCCCAGATGTGATACCAAAATTGTAATGGGCGATCTGCATGCTGAAGTGGGTAAGGGAAATTTCACACGAACAGTTGTCGGGATTTGCTGTCTATTTACCTGACGAACATTGTCAAGCACCAATGCCAATTTGCGAAAGCAAATGATATAACAATAAGCACCTGTTTCCCTCATAGAAAAATACGCTCAGGAACCTGGAAGACACCGAATGGCGCTTTAACTCAAATTGATCATGAGACTATATCGAAACGATACTCATACTCCCATTGTAAATTTTAGATCTGCTAGAGGGTTTAATTGTGATTCAGATCACTTTATGGTTTAAACAAATGTGATAAAGTATACTGTTGAACGAAGCTTTATTAAAGTAAATTGTACATATATCGGAATGACCAACTTGACTAAATTAACCTTCACTAACATATGTGCCATATAAATCATAGTATAACATTCACCCCTCCTCCTAAGAAAATGAACATAATAAAAAGTATATGGTATAAATTGGAAAAATAATAAAGTATTAAGTAAAATAATCCTTCAAGTATGAAGGATGTTTCCGAATTCTTGAGCTTCTTCTCAGTGGTTCAGAAGGCTCCCTAGTTTCTTTTAAATTTCGCGTTCTTCGTTAACAATTTGCCATTTTCTATTTGTCTGTCTTCCAATGTGATAATGTTTGTAGAAAGAGGATGGACAGGGCTTGATAGCATCTGTGTCTTAGAGATTTGTGCTTTATCTCCCTCATCTAGTTCTCCCCGTTCTTCTATGATTAAGTCTGGAGGTGCCAGTAGCCTATTGGAAACTGATGTTTCTCTCTCATCCGGAATCGTCACAAAAGAATACTGGAGACTCCCTTTCTGTAAGTTCTACTTTTTCTACGAAAGGATCATATTTAGAATGTCTTACAGTTTTCTTTAATAAAACAGGCCCGGGGTTTAAGAGACAAGACGATGTTGTTTCTCCTTTACAAGATCTCTGAGGAAAGTTGAAGAATTTTTCATGTGGTGTAGAATTAGTTGCAGTACAGAGAAGAGATCTGATAGAGTGCAGAGCTTCATTCAAAACACTTTCCCATCTTGCTGAATCGAGTCTCCGATTCTTCAATGCCAACTCGATTGTCTTCCAAATGATGCCAACTTATTGTTCTGCCTGCCCATTTCCTTGCGGGTTGTAGGATACAGCGGGATACAGTGTTGTCCTACTAGAAGACATTCTTAATTCGAATAGAAAAGATCTCAGTTCTGCCGACGTGAAGCTTGAGCCCTGATCAGAAAGTTGATTGAGAAGAGATCCTTAAGCTTAAATACCATATGACTGTCACCAGCAGATACATCAGAGGAGGGGAGAATGGAGAGAATTCGTCTATCATAACAAGTAGATATCAATTCCGCCACACAGTGGACAATGGAATCTTGAAGGCAATGCTAAGTCTTTGGAATGGGTTGGAAGATTTGAAGAGTCGTCCTTGATGTTTTCCAAATCCAGACCGTTATGTCATCTTAGTAAGCGAAGACAGCTTTTATATTTTTCTTTCTCACTAGTTCTGTTATTGCTCTTTGAAAGGCTGCAACTCCATTAATCACCACAAAAGGAATTCGGCTCAACTGCCAAAGGTATCCATATGCTTCAAATGAAGTAAAAGGAAGATCCTTTACAGGAATAGAGATTTGATGGAAGGTGTTTTAGAGATCTAGAGAGCTGTAATAAATATTGTTGGCAACTTCGTTTATCATCTTATCAATTCGTGGCAAAGGAAAAGTATCTAGATCGCTAAATTTATTGATGGTTTGCGAATAATCAACACCCATTCTTCTTTTATGGTTTTCTGATTCAACCACCAATACCTGAAATCTGGAGTCTTGCTTTCTTGGATAATTCCGTTCTCAAGTAAGCATTGAATTCCATACTCAACGAATACAGAGTCTGACCTAGAATGGAGTCGAGATTTAATGGCAATGGGCTTACAATCCGGAGTAAGATACGTAACAACTTTGCTGGCTCTACATTAGCAGCGGTTAGACTCGATAGCATAAGTGTAGCTTTTCTACCACCGAACTTTGCCTCTAAACTTGAGTGTCCTTTAAGAATGTCATGGCCAATTATTATGTCTGAACACAAATCAAGTAGAACGCTGAAAATCGCATCTTTATAAAAATAATCTTGAAGAGTCTGGGTTACTCTGCATTGTTTAGTAATATTTTTATTAAAAGACATCGAAGCCAAGGATAAGGCAGATGAAGTGGGCTCAAATTCACGAGGAGATTCGCTTCTTACAGAAAGTCTCTCGTCATCTCGAGGTGAAGTACTACCTCCCTCAACAGCTGTTTTGATTAGGGCCGGCTTGTTACAGAGCCTACACTGTTTGTGGGCCAGTTTCCCGGATCTCGTCTGCTGATAAACCTCTATAAGTGTCATAGTGTTATTATCTTATAGTCTGTGAGGAATTAGTGAAGAAAATAAACCATCTATAAAAGAATCCTTGATACAATCGTCTCTGTTTACCTCTGTAGTGACCACTTTGAAAGCACAATCCTTGGTGAGGCGTCTCAAAACCTCTAGGTATTTTTTAGTGATTTCTTCAGACTCCTGGCGTCGAGTTTTAAGTTTATGTCGAGCATATATTTCACTAATGGCTTTGACGTAAACCGTTTTCGAATTTTCAACTGCTTCTTTGTAATACCAACTTCATTGACATATTCATACACTGATGGAGCGATAAAGTTTATTTATAATTCAAGTTTCTCGGTGTTCGTGGTCAAATATAAAATTTTGAAAGCTTTTAAGCCAGTGATTTCACTCTAGGGGAGCGTTACTGTTTTCTGGTGGATTGATAGTCTTTCTGGCTGAAGAAGTCTCTCCATCTTAGATTAATTTAGTTTAATACATTGAAATAAATATGATAAAGTATAATGTTGAACTAAGCTTTTACTAAACATAAGCTAAACTAAATTGAACACACATCGAATAACCAACTTGACTAAATTAACCTTACTAACTTATGTTCTTATAAACAAGTGACATATAAATCATAGCATAACAATGGTTGAATTCAAATATAGTGCTGGAGGAGCAAACTGTACACATTTACTTTCTGTGGGATTTTTTGTCAAGGGATCGTGCGACTATGTGAAATCCCTTTATTAATTGCTACGTAATGGTGTAGTAGCGGATGCGTATCTTCAAATTGCACTATTTGTCTTTTATGATGTCAAGAATCCAAGATGTCCATCAAATGCGACATCTACTCGTTACATTGAGAATAACCCCTTCCAGAGTGGTTTTGCGCAACAAATGCATAGATCATTTTCTGTTGTACATGAACTGAAGAACAAATTTTGTCTTCTAATTTTTTCCATATCTTCTACCGTTTGTGAGTTATGGTCCATTAAATATGTCACCATCGGTTTAGAACGTATGTTACGCTCTGTTATTAATAAGGGATAAAAAAAGTGATGATTGTGCTCTTTTTTACTCGCTCTTTTGAGATTTAATAACACAATGATATGAAACTGTGACGTCGCCATGGAAAGGGTCATCACCCTGCCCCTTCCCAATTATTTGAAAACCCAAAAAATTAGAAAATTTGATAATCTCCTTCAAACTGGGAAAATTGTGGTAAAACAGTTTGCACTAAGAGTTAATAAAATTAAAGCCAATAACAATACATTTTAGTTTAGAAATTTCTATTTTATCGTTACAATGTTGTGTTTGAATAAAAAAGAAAATTATTATTGGGAAATCCGATCAAAATTATTGGGAAATTTTAGATTTTTAACATAACAGCATCTAATAAGCTGACACGTAACAAGAGAATAGCAGATTAGGATAGGGCCAGCACGGCACTATTTTATTGATTGACAACGAAATCTATCAACATATGGTGTCAGCGATGCTCTTCTTGGTTTCCTCAATTTTTCTCCTTGAGATTTTTTTTTTTTTTTTTTGTGATCATCTACCACCTCCTATTTCTAATGTTTTGCTTTGTACGACTGTACTAGTAATTATTGTTCCATATCAGGAACGTTGATACAACCATCTATTAGGGGAGGGGAGCAAAATCTAAAATGTCCCAATAATTTTGATCGGATTTCCCAATAATAATTTTCTTTTTTATTCAAGCACAACATTTTATCGACGGAAACACAATTTCTTGACTTAAAGGTTTTGGTACCGGTTTTAAATTTCTGCAGCTCTGAGAAAACTGTTTTACCACAACTTTCCTAGTTTGAAGTAGGTTATCAAATATCAAATTTTTCAACTTTTTGGGTTTTCAAATTATTGTTAGGGGGAACTCCTTCCACGGCTTCCTTCCTGTTTCAAATCATTGTGTTTATTTTGAGTAAAAAACAACACAAAGATTGTTTTGTTATCCTTTAATAAATAACTGATGGAAATATATCGTCGTTCCCATGATAAACTTACGAATGTGAAAAATTCGATTTCGGTCGATACAACCTGTAGTAAAGTTAGGAATATGTTATTCATTAGAAAGTGCTGAAATCGCATTTCCATTTTTACGAAAAACGTCTGAAAGTCTGAAGCTTCCATGTTAAAGAAACGAATATGCGTATCATTATTAAGGCAAAACAATAATTGCTCATGAAACTGTGATATAAAAGAAATACATCAACAAAAAAATTTTAAATAATTTAAATCGACCCTTATCACAGAATAATGCAACAGTTTTTTTGTTCTCCTGAAAAGTAGTGATTTTCACATTCGTAAGTTTATCTTGGGAACGACAGTAGAGGGATTTTAGGGGAGCTGGGCCACCATTTGCTCCATCCCCTCCACCGCTAGCCATAAGTGTCACGTCGCCTTGCCTCGACCCTACCTTAACCACCACGTGGTCTCACCTCGACCTAACCTTAACTATTAAGCCACGCTCCTTTTTTTAGTCACATGACCCTTATTCCCCGCTCCCTTTTAGTCACGTGAGCCGCGGAACCTCCTGGTCTATGCTCCACCCGCATATTTTAGTCACGTGATCCAGTCACGTGACCCATTGCGCCATCTGGTCTATGCTCCGCCCACAAGATTTACCCCCTCCACCAATTAAAGGGTCAGGTATCCACCTTATAGAGCATGAGTGTACCCGCCCGCCATTTTGTTTTTCTACCGTTTGAGAGACTTGAGGTTTTGTTGAAGGGTCAGGTACCCACCTTATAGAGCATGAGTGTACCCGCCTGCCATTTTGTTTTTCTACCGTTTGAGAGACTTGAGGTTTTGTTGAAGGGTCAGGTACCCACCTTATAGAGCATGAGTGTACCCGGCCGCCATTTTGTTTTTCTTACACCACCATTTTGCTTTTCTACCGTTTGAGAGACTTGAGGTTTTGTTGAAGGGTCAGGTACCCACCTTATAGAGCAAGAGTGTACCCGGCCGCCATTTTGTTTTTCTTACGCAGCCATTTTGTTTTTCTATAGTTTGATAGACTTGAGGTTTTGTTGATGGTTCAGGTACCCACCTTATAGGGCATGAGTGTGCCCGACCACCATTTTGTTTTTCTACCGTTTGAGAGACTTAAGATTTTGTCAGGTACCCACTTTATAGTCTGTAAGCTTCCCAACGGTTACATAATCATAACCTATACGATGAAGGGTCAGGTACCCACTTTATAGTCTGTAACCTCCCCAACGGTTATATAATCATAACCTTTACAACGAACAGTCAGGTACCCGCTTTATAGTCTATAACCTTCCCAACGGTTATATAATCATAACCTATACGATGAAGGGTCAGGAGGGTCCTTATAGGGCATGAGTGTACCCGACCGCCATTTTTTTCTGGCTGAAATGTAAACATGAACTTTGAAAACATAAACAAAGGGTTGGACCCCATAATCCTATAACTGCTTTTGGACTTTGAACTGTTTATCTCTAACATATAAATAAATAGTAGAGGTCCTTAATCCTATAACTACTGCTGGATCTTGTACTGTTTATCACTAACATATAAATAAATAGCATAGTCCCTTAATCCTATAACAGCTGCTGGACCTTGAACTGTTTATCTCTAAAGCATAAATAAATGGTAGGGCTTCCTAATATTTGAATAGCTTTTGGACTTTGAATTGATAATCCTTAAAACACAAATAAATAGTAGGGCCCCATATTCCTATAACAGCTTTTGGACTTTGAGCTCTTAATACTCTATCTTTACTTATCTCGCTGAAACATAAACAAAACAACTTTTCAATGTACTACATATTTTTAATATCTGATAGTATTAATAATGGTCTTAAAAGGATTAACTTTTAATCCCTAAAATATATCGACGAATCGAAACGACTGTATCACGCTGGACAATTGATTTAATTATAATCAACAAACCTGGCTCGTAATTGCACTCGAATCAGTCCTCGCGATGTTTTCGAGTCCTTTCGGCTACTCTCGGATGTCCTCGGAACCGTACGAGACTGTTCGGTCTCATTGAGGTAGTGGGTGATACTCACTCGTCTTCGTGTGTACTTGGACCCCACTTCGGTCTCTCTAACTCTATTTATCTCCTGTTTATAACACTAACACAATTCCTAAAATACATCGACAAATCCAAACGATGGTATCACGCTGGCCAAAGAGGTTATACCTTTTCATAGCTTTGAAATGTACACGAGTCGGTATTAATAACTATGAATATTTCGCAGTAAATTGTAATTTATAAATATTAATTAATTATTAATTCATGTTCAACTTTTACACGTACACAAAACAACTTTTTAATCTTCTATGTATTTTTAATCTCTGATTGTATAATCAATGGACTTACAAATTTACAAATATATCGATAAATCAAAACGACGGTATCATGCTGGCAAAAAAGGTTATACTTTTTCATAGCTTTGAAATATTTTCAAAGTACACGAGTCGGTATTGATAACTTCGAATACGATGCAGTAAATTTTAATTGATGAATATTAATTAATCCTTAATTAACACTAATTCATAATTAGTACTAATCCTAATTTATATTTTATTGATACTCTGTCCGACTTGCTCGAACCTGTCTGAATAGAATGAGAGCAGGTCGACTCATGCTCGCTTCATAGCGGGTGATGGGAGTACTATGATCTATGGTGGGGGAACCTCACCGTAATTTTATGGGTTTTTATTGATTTCAGTTAATTCTTATCAACTTCCAATAGGAAAATGCAGTTCGGTAATAATGCCAGAGAAAATGTCTAAACCGAATCCATCATTTTCTTTCAATTCATTGATATTATTTTTTTGAGTAGGTCTTTTATTGATTAGACTGCAGCCTCCAATATTCAACATAGCTTTGTATTTTTTTTTTTAGTATATTTTAATCAATTTCAGATATTTTTATAACTGTTTTTGTCTGTTACTTTATTAATTTTAGTAAATTTTAGATATTTTTTATAATTAATTTTAGCACCTTTTAATGATTTTAGTAATTTTTATTGATTTTAGCGGATTTTAGATATTTTTATAATCGATTTTACTTTAACGGTTTTTCTTAATTACGGCAAGTATATATTGATTTTCGATATTTCTATAATCGCTATTAGTTGTTTTTATATTGATTTTAGCTGTTTTTGTGAATTTTAGCGGATTTTATTTTTACTTTCACTTACCTATATATGAAATATATAATAAGAGAAAATATTTCGATCGTGAAAAAGTTTCAAATCACAGTTATCAACGGAAATATACGATTTAAGGTCCCTTGAGTCCAAATAAACAAATCTCACAAAATATGTATGAGAGTGTAAAAGCTCCTTAATCCTATAACAACTTTTGGACTTTGAGCTGCTAATACCAAAATATAAAGAATGAAATAGGACTTGACAGTCCTTCCGCTAAAAAGTAAACAAATTTAGATTTCGCAATAATGCGCTATCCCATAATCCTTCCTTTGAAAGTAAGCAATGGACTTTGAACTGCTAATCCTTAAAAAGTTTAACTTTTATACACAAACAAAGATATAGGGTATAGTTAATAAAAGAAAATACAGCTTTATAAAATAAAAAAATTTATTTCATCATAATATTAGATACAAGAAATAGAATTTTTAAATAAATGAAACATCATCTTTATAACCAATTCTTCCATTATACACTAAAGAAATTATTTCATCGCTATTGTTAAAAGTCTCGATGTCTTCAACCGACATCTTAAAACGTTTAGGAAGATACACTCTGATAGAATTATCATGATCCTTTAACGTAGCGACCAACGCTAATCCCATTTTCGTTTCAACATGTTCCAGTTCTCCGATGATGTATGGCCGTCCGATCTGAATATAATTCAATTTATGCACATAGCGAGCGCCATCGTTTAATCGGTTGAAGAGAGCTTTAAAATCTCTGATAGAACTAAAAATAAAACAGATACACATAAGAAGAGAGCAGGTTTAGATAAAAATAAGAAATGGCTAAAGCAATAAATATACTTACGAATTCATGATGATTAAAAATGAAGGATCTGCTATGGTCGGATGCTAGAACAAAAATGAATCCTTAGGTAGTCGCTCGCTGCGGAGTATTGGTGGAGAGTAAATCTACGCTAGTTGCGCATGCGTTACCCCCTCCATCAACCATACTCTTCCCTACCACCACTCCAACAATTTCAAGTTATCATTTTCGACCTTGTCAATTCCCCCACCACTGATTTTTTTTTTCGCTGAAATATAAACAAAAAAATAGCTTATGCAATATTAAAATTTTATGCGACTGGAACTGTTAATCCTCTATCTTTATTCATCTCACTGAAACATAAACAAAACTATTTTTTAATCTTATACCAGTTTTCAATGTTTATATTTTATGCAATTTTCCCAATTTTTACCTTTATCTAATTATTTCTTTTCTTTTCTTTTTTTTATTTTTTTAAAATTTTCCGCTAGAGCGCAGCACCTTACTCCTCTTGAAGATTTCCCTGCCTACTATACACAATCTTCTCAATACTTAACGCTTCTCCATACTCACTTCATAATTCAAATTGTTTGTTTTCTTTCATAAAATGATAACTTTTTATTAAATATTTCATTATCATTATAAAAATATTTCATTATCCTCTTCGGGTCATCAAATCCGGATTTGAATTTTCAACTCGACCTAACCTTAACTGTCACGTGCTCTCATCTCGACCCTACCTTAGGTTAAGTCGAGGTGAGACCACATGGTGGTTAAGGTAGGGTCGAGGTGAGACCACGTGGTGGATAAGATAGGGGCGAGGTGAGACCACGCTGTGGTTAAGGTAGGGTCGAGGTGAGACCACGTGGCAGTTAAGGTAGGGTCGAGATGAGACCACGCTGTGGTTAAGGTAGGGTCGATGTGACACCACGTGGCAGTTAAGGTAGGCTCTGATAAACAGTACAAGATCCAGCAGTTGTTATAGGATTAAGGACCTCTACTATTTATTTATATATTAGAGATAAACAGTTCAAAGTCCAAAAGCTGTTATAGGATTATGGGGCCCAACCCTTTGTTTATGTTTTCAAAGTTCATGTTTACATTTCAGCCAGAAAAAAATGGCGGTCGGGTACACTCATGCCCTATAAGGACCCTCCTGACCCTTCATCGTATAGGTTATGATTATATAACCGTTAGGGAGGTTACAGACTATAAAGCGGGTACCTGACCCTTGTTTGTAAAGCTTATGATTATATAACCGTTGGGGAGGTTACAGACTATAAAGTGGGTACCTGACCCTTCATCGTATAGGTTATGATTATATAACCGTTGGGAAGGTTATAGACTATAAAGTGAGTACCTGACCCTTCATCGTATAGGTTATGATTATATAACCGTTGGGGAGGTTACAGACTATAAAGCGGGTACCTGACTGTTCGTTGTAAAGATTATGATTATATAACCGTTGGGGAGGTTACAGACTATAAAGTGGGTACCTGACCCTTCGTCGTATAGGTTATGATTATATAACCGTTGGGAAGGTTACAGACTATAAAGTGGATATCTGACCCTATAACAAAACCTTAAGTCTCTCAAACGGTAGAAAAACAAAATGGTGGTCGGGCACACTCATGCCCTATAAGGTGGGTACCTGAACCATCAACAAAACCTCAAGTCTATCAAACTATAGAAAAACAAAATGGCGGCCGGGTACACTCATGCTCTATAAGGTGGGTACCTGACCCTTCAACAAAACCTCAAGTCTCTCAAACGGTAGAAAAGCAAAATGGTGGTGTAAGAAAAACAAAATGGCGGGCGGGTACACTCATGCTCTATAAGGTGGATACCTGACCCTTCAATTGGTGGAGAGGGTAAATCTTGTGGGCGGAGCATAGACCAGATGGCGCAATGGGTCACGTGACTGAAATATGCGGGCGGAGCATAGACCATGAGGTTCCGCGGCTCACGTGACTGGATCACGTGACTAAAAGGGGCGGGTAATAAGGGTCACGTGACTAAAAAGGGGCGTGGCTTAATAGTTAAGGTTAGGTCGAGGTGAGACCACGTGGTGGTTAAGGTAGGGTCGAGGCAAGGCGACGTGACACTTATGGCTAGCGGTGGAGGGGATGGAGCAAATGGTGGCCCAGCTCCCCTAAAATCCCTCTACTAACGACGATACGTTCTAAACCGATGGTGATATGTTTAATGTACCATAACTCACTAACGGTAGATGATATAAAAATAATGATAAGGACAACATTTGTTTTTCAGCAAATGCACTACAGAAAATGTTCTAACCATTTTTTTCGTATTACTACTCTGGAAGGAGTTATTCTCAATGCAATGAGTAGATGTCACATGTGGGGGCCATCTTGGATTTATGACGTATTAAAAGCAAAATAACGCAATTTGATGGTAAAAAAAGAGGAACAAAAAGAGGACATGGCTAGTGACAGAACAGGAAGAGTAGTGAAGTAGTGTAAAATCAGTAAGGCTATAGAAGAAACAGCTAACGAGGCCATAGGTAAAAAAAAGAAGAAAAAAAGAGGAGAAGGGTGGTTTGATGATGGATACCGTGAAGCGTTAAGAGCCTGGAACTGATTATCTACTGTGCACTGCAAGGCAGAGTATTGCGGATTATCAGGAGAGACGACGAAGAACAAAACAGATTATGTTTGCCAAGAAAAGAGATTTCCTGAGGAAACAATTAAAAAAGATTGAAGAACTGAGAAACAACAATGAAAACAGGAAATATTATGGAGCGGTTAAATATCTCGTAAATTGAGGTTTTCAGCCTAACGCATATAAAGGTTTCAGCCTAACTAACGCATGTAAAAGTAAGAACGGTAGAATTATAGAGGAAAATGGGGATGTTATTGACGGATGGACAGAATATTTTAGTGCTGTATACATTGCAGAAGCTCAGACGATTGAATGTGACACCGATGTCAAGAGTTTAATTGTATTGAGTAGCGAAAATGATATTGAGCTGCCAGACATGGACGAATTTCAGGAGTCAGCTGAAGCGCCCGGTTAGGACTCTCATGTGGCTGAACTCTTCGAAAACTGTGAGAATATACAAAAACAATTATATTATCCAATTCTAGACATATGGGAAGAAGAAATGCCAAGAAAATGGAGAAGTAGCCCAATTTGCCCAATTTATAAAAAGGGCAATTAACTTCAAAGGGACAATTATCGAGGAATATTTTACTAAAAAAGTTAAATGTTTCTTTTCTGAAGACATAATTAAGGATTATCTGTGCGGTTTCCGGGGGAGAGGGTGCACTACGGACTATTCGTAATGAGGCAACTGCTTGAAATGTGCTGTGAGCATAAAATTGACATTCATCTCTTCTTTATAGACTAACAGCAAGCATTCAATAGTGTCAACAGAACAAAACTACTCCAAGCTCTACAAGACTTTCAAATCCCTCCATGAAGCTGAGTCAAAGTTATTGTTGGCGGTAATCTGCGTTCGGAATTTTCTATCTTGACTAAAGCAAGGTGAATGCTGTTCTGCCACTCTCTTCAGTCTGGCCTTACATAGTATAATGCAATGCATAATACAGAAGAACCGTTGCTATCATACCCAACGGTCTTCCAAACTAAAATGCACATGCAATTGAAATAAATAGCAACAGAAAATCTTAATGAGTCCGAAGAGAAAAAAAGTAAATATAATTTAACAGCCAGGCGGCTCTAGAGACCCTAAATTCTTAGACAATTACAACACGCTTAGCCTGAAATTTCCTCGATATCCGGGACACGAAGGAATCTAAAGCAATGAACCATACTATAGCGTATCTACTAGCTTAATCAGGGAACATATTGATACCTGGGAAATAAAGAAGAAGGAAACATACTGGGATTCCAAATCTGGTATGAAACAATCCAAACTTTTCATAAATCCGCTTTTTTCAAACAGCCCCATGTAGGTATTTAATCGAACTTGGCATATATTTCATGAAAATAGGGTTGTAGAGAAACTCCTCGGGACAAATAGCGCTTTGAAAAATGGCTCTAGGACCATTTTGGCCCTTGTTCAAATCTTTTTTCGAGATCATCTGTTTTTACATTTTCTCGATTTCCGAGAATTTTTTTTTTTTTGCATAAAATTTTTATTATAGATAGGCACTTACAAAATCCACAATTTAAGCCCAAAAAGAAGTTCCTGCAATAATTAAAAGCCATTTTTTTTTGCAAAAAGTTGTTGACCGACATCAATTGTTTAAAACTTTTTTTTTCCGCAATCTGAAACACTATTACGTACTATTTTCTATTTTCATTAAATAACCTTTTTTTACATCTTAAACGTGAAAAAAACGCTACAATATGTTTCTATTATTTTTCTCCTAATTATCAAGTTGAGAAAGCCCCGTGGCAATTTATTTAAAAAAATAAACTATTGCGACTGGACTAGTTTGTATGTCCGTAACGCGATTACGACCAAACGATCGTTCGATTTTCTTCAAGTTTAGCACAAATGTTCCTTGAAACCAAGAAAAAAGACTAATGTATGCGGATTTTTAATTCCGGTCCAATATAGCGGTCCTTTGACACGAATATTTCTTGAAGGCATTTAAAACTTGTGTAAGAATTTTTATTTTTTGATATGGTTGGTGAAGGAAAAACAAAAGCGGATAATTACAATAATTGTGAAGAGATTAAATTATGTATTTAATGAAAAAATATGGTCAATTATATAATGGGTATTGTAAAATTTTCTTTGATATCACTAGCTCAAATATCGGTGATTCGACTATGAGATTAGCAATTACCTCGGACCTTCTCGACTCAAAGCGATTAGTTGTCATTAAGATTTGCAATTGTATTACTAATGTTGTTATTACAAGAGGAAAATTTGAGCTGAGGCAAAAGAGGTTTCTGAAAAGTCACGTTTGTATTCAGCAGATTTGCGTTGTAATTAGAATATAAATACGGATACAAAATAAAGTAAAAAAAATCCCTAAATGGGTACGAAATTAGCTTTATTGATAGTTGAATGTTAAAAATATATATATTGGCGTTTGAATTGGAACAAAAATTGCAGAAACGCAGTCTCTATTACCGCAGTGACCAGATCTTGGTAGTCTGGCAACCTACTAGTATTGCGCTCCAGGACCCAGTATTCTCTTTATGCCTTTATATTCTCACCTGGGCTACGGCGATACACAAATCATAAGGCCTAAAAAATTCCAAGGTCGTGGTAGGGAAAGGTGATAAAGAATCTAGCTTCTTGTTGTACTTGCTTGTTTTTTTTTTTTACGAACCAAAACGTTTTCAGATGTGCTTATTGATCCCGGCTTCAATCTGGATCGTCTTACTCACATCCACCGAATTAAATTGTTAGGCCTAAGAGTAGCAGAAGAGCAGACGCTGCTAACCTTTAGTTCGGGTACGTTTTACATTTTAATGAATTTTTTTAAGGATATCAGTTTTTGTACAAAATTTGTGCATAGTTGGGTACGCAATGTGGTACATTATTTGGTTTGAGGTTATAAATATAACTTTGTAAGATATTGTAAATATGTAAGGTTAAAATATTTTTAAAACATTGCATACATATTGTAATTAGGGGGACAAAAAAGATAAATCCTCGAGAGATAAATTATGATGTCCGGGTTCCCTGGAAGCAATGTTGGCTTGTCAATGCATGACAACATTGGTTAAACTTTTAAAAGCTACAATGAAAAGCAGATTTTAGATTTATTTCACGAGCTTTACAGTTCACAGAACTACTACTTATTAATTTCCCTTTCCTATATATGAAATATATAGTAAGGAGAAGTATTGCGATCGTTAAAAATTTCGAATTCGAGTTTTTAACGGAAATACACGTTTTAAGGTCCCCTGAGTCTGAATAACCACGTCTCGCAAAAAGATCTCTGTGTGTGATCAGCCTAGCTCACAACCGAAAAGTCGTACGAAACTGAAATTACGTAATTAAGGTAGGAATATTCCTGGGATGTTAAAGCAACTTTTTCGTCAAAATCGACTTACCGGAAGTGCCACTTCATATAATCGATTTTATACTTTTTTACTATTTTCTCGAAAACGGCTCCAATGATTTTGATGAAACTAGCCTAATGTCTTCTTCTTAAAGTAATTTAACTTTTCACACATGCAGTACATCACCGAAGAAATAAAGGGAATAAAGTTATGAATTTTATGGTAAATTCTGTATGGAATCATATAAAAGGTAATTAAAGTATCTAAATAACAACAAAAGAATCATCGAGATCGGACCAGTATTAGAAATGATACAGTAAAAATAATTTAAGTTTTGCTATTATATGTATTTATATCAATATGGCATAGGCCAAATCTGTAGAAAGTAGTATTATGGAATATATGTGTTCGAGTTGATGATATCCGTGTATCCACCTGCGGTGTGCCTGATACAGCCAAGCACGCAGTAATATTCTGTGCCGTCATGGATGGACATCGAGCCTGGCTATCCAGGAAAACCGGACTATACACGTTTGACGAGGCCGATTTTCCGAGGTTGGTAGAGGAGGAAAATTACCCGTTCTTCATGGAATACATAGATAGATAGATAGATAGATAGATAAAAGAACTTTATTCTGGGACTAGGTCCCTTAAGAATAACATGAAGGAACCAATAAAACAGTAACATTATCTGGCCATAAGACTATAGAATATAGAACAATTAATTTTTACAATATCTTCTGTAAAATAAATAAGCAAATAAATAGGTTTTTTATCGAAAAAATATAATTGATTTGAGCAAAACAAAAAAAAGAGAAAAAACAAGAAAAAAGTAAAAAACAAAACAAAAAAAAACAACAGAGAAAATGAAAAATACAAAAATAATGAATGGATTAGCAAAGTTTGTACATTATCCAAATCTATTATCCACTTCTGATCCAGATGTTATTCCTAAACTGAAATTTCGCAATTAGAGAGCATCATTTTGGAGAGAAAGAAGGTGTTGAAAAAGGAGGGATTTGAATGAGGATAGAGAAGAAGCATGTCGGATATTAGAAGGAAAGGAATTCCAAAGGGTAGAGGAGCGGGCGAGGAAGGAGCGTTCGAATGTTTTGGTTCTGTGGGAGGGAGTATGGAGGTCAGAAAGGCGAGATCTTGTTTCCAGTGCGTGGACCGAGGATTTGAATTGTAGGAGGCTGTAGATGTAGGAAGGATGTTGGGTGGTGATGGTTTGGTATAGAAAAGATCCGAGGAAATATTGTCTACGGTTGCAGGGGAAGAGCCACTCCAACTCGCCGTATAGGTGGGACACATGGGCCCGTCTCGAGGTGCCGAAGACAAATCTTAAAAAGCAGTTCATGATCCGCTTCAATCTGTCCTCGAGCACATTCGAGAGGCCCCCGTATACCACACATCCGTAGTCAAAGTGGGGAAAGATAATAGAGGACACAAGGAGTTTGCGGGTAGGTTGTGGGAGAAGAAGACGAGAACGATGGAATAATTTAAGGGTACTTATTGACCGTCGGGAAATTTGGGCAATGTGGGGTTTCCAGGAAAGGGTTTGGTCGATAGTAATACCCAAGTTTTTGATTGAGGAGCTGAACGTGACGGGGTGATCATTTAGGATTAAAGTAGGAAAGGTGTCATTGGATCTGAGGAGGGAATTGGAACCTATGACAATGGCCTGAGTTTTCATAGCGTTTAAACTTAATCTGTTCAGGTTTGCCCAGGCACTGATTCTATCTAGGTCTTCCTGGATACTGGCAAACGCTACTAATAGCTCAGAAGGAGGAGAGGATAAATAGATTTGGAAGTCGTCGGCGTATAAGTGGTGGGAACAGTGGTGGATTGAGTTAGGAAGATCATTTATATAGGTATTGAAAAGCAGTGGGGAAATACTCGAACCTTGGGCTACTCCTGAGGACAAGGTAAGAAAGGAAGATAGGGGTTTATTAGGAATGGTAACTGCTTGAGTCCGATCGGAAAGGAAAGATTTGAACCATTGGATAGAGCTGTTGGAAAAGGATAGTGATTTTAATTTGGTAAAAAGGATAGAATGGTTCAGGGAATCAAAAGCTTTAGAAAAGTCAAGGAGTATTAATACAGTTAATTTTTTTCGGTCCATAGCAGTATGTATGTCAGTTGTGATTTTGACTAGAGCGGATTGTGTGGAGAAACTGGGACTTAAGCCGGATTGGAGAGGATCAAGTAGTTTGGACTTTTCAAGGAAGTTTGATATTTGTGATTGGACTATTCTTTCTAGAGGTTTGGAAAGGTTAGAGAGGATGGAGATTGGGCGATAGTCTTTAGGAGATATAGGATTGAAGATTTTGTTAATAGGATGGACTAAGGCTTTTTTCCACGAGGTAGGAAATACTGAGTTCTGGAGGGAGAAATTATAAATGAAGAGAAGAACTGGAAGGATTTCGGGGAGACATAATTTTAACAATTTAACAGGTATTCCATCAGGCCCAGTGGAATTGGTATGAGATTTCATTATGGATGAAATAAGATCGCTAGGGGAGATGTAGGAAAAATAAAAATTATCAGAGTTGAATGATGGAACTAAGGAAAAGCAGGAAGGAGGAGTTGGAGGAGTGTTAGAGGAGGCTGATAAAAAGTATGAATTTAATTCATCGGGTGAAACTGGGAAGACTGGTGAGGGAGAGGATTTACAAAGGTAGAGTTTGCGAAGGAGTTGCCATTTTGATTTAGCATTGGGAGCAGAGGAGAGGGCTTCATGATAGTGATTGGATTTCGCTCTCCTAACAGTTGCCTGTGTCAAATTGCGGAGTACCCTAAACGCTTTGTAGTAGTCTGCTAGCCTAGTGCGTCTAAAGCGTCTACGGGCTGCCTCACGCCTTCTTTGCATATCTTTAATTTGTTGACACATCCAAGGAGCAGGCGGCCGACGGAAAGTAGAGGTTTTGAGTGGGGCATGGGTATCAAGGATGTGGATGAGATTAGAGGTTAGGGTATCGACCATGGAATCAATGGAAGAACAGGAATATATTTCATTCCACTGCAGCGTTTCAAGGTCAGGTAAAATATTTTCATGTGTGAGGGCGTCTAGGTTACGGAAAGTTATGGTTTTAGGGAGGATCGTAGGAGTTTCGATATTGTAGGATATTTGGATTAAGTCGTGAGAGGACAGAAATGGGACAGGTAGTTGAGAAAAGGAAAGGAGATTACGTTCTGAATCGATGACATGCAGATCCAACCAGGTGTCGGACCGGCAAGTGTGATGGGTGGGAGAAAATGGGACGATGAAGAGATGGAGGGAGAAAAAGAGATTTTCAAGGTAGAGTCTGTCGTTGGAATCAGATAGGAGATTGGCATTAAAATCACCGGAAATTATTATATTGTTGTAGAGAGGAACATAATTGTAGAGAGTTGATTCAAAGGATGAGTCGAAAGGAACCAGAGGAGGGCGATATACCACAGTGTGTAGGAGAGGATGTGCATTGGAGGAAATTTCAACGACAAGGAATTCAATATGAGGATGATCGGATTGGGATGAGGTATCTAGGATTCGGAATTTCAGGCTGTTATGAACATAAAGACCGACACCTCCACCAGTCCGGCCCATCCGGTCATGGCGGATAAAGGAATAATTAGGTAGGGAAACAGAAGAGGAAGGAATGTAGGGCTTTAGCCATGTTTCGGAGACTGCAATGGTATGGTAAAAGTTATGGGTAAAATACTGCAGAAATTCATCATAATGAGCTGGTAAGGATTGGGAGTTAACGTGACAGGAGGTTAGGACACTATATAGTTTGGGAAATTAGACTGTATACAGTATTTAGCGGAAAGATGCGAATAACAACGACGAGCTGTAGAATAAAATCTGAAAAAAAAGTGAATAATGAACGTAACAATTAAACAAAGAGATATATACATATATACATAGGA